>JAXQQM020074776.1:0-124610 GCA_034641835.2 Pinus albicaulis | reverse complement strand
GCCTCAAGTTTTGCACCAACTAATTCTTATAAGGATTCTTCAATGGACCTTAATATTTTTGCTTCAAGGACAGGAGTAAAGACAAAAGGAGAAAGTAGTAAAATACCAAGAGAAGATATTTTTTCCTTTACTAATAAATATCCTAAGAGAGGAGACCAGCATAAGAAAACCTCTGCATTCTCCAAATATACAAGTAATTTGGAAAACATCAATGTCAGGTTTGAAAACAATGCATAAAAGGTGTATGGAAATACTTTATTATTTAACATAGACTGTTTGTCCCATTATAATGTTTTAACAGTATTTAAAAATGTGCATGCATGGGCCTTGCAAAGGAAAGAAGAATCTAAAGCCACCTGGTCAGATATTACTACACAAATTACCTGGGCTTTTACTGGTATTTTGAAATTTTGAAGATCTTTTGCAAGCTTTGTTTGAAGATTTAATTCATGAATTTCTTGGAGCTTTGTCGAATGATTCCTCTCACCATTCTCAAATGTTTCTCTCACAAAAGCTCTATGATATTGATCAGTTGCAATAATATTACTATACCATGCAATCTCCGCTTTATAGGACAACTGATCCTCATAATGTAGCATATTTGAGGTATTATGTTGCTTCATTACCTGGCAGGATTCCAGAATTAATCGAGTCCTATTTCCAGACAAACAATGTACAAATTGAAGGTTTGTCTTTTTCTTCATTACATCAGTATATTGTCACCATTTTAAAAAAAGAATGTGCTGCAGCAAAGGTGAAGAAGAATTTTAAGAAACAAATGAATTTTAGTCAGAAGATGTGTAATAATTTCAATGAGACTTATGATTTTGGATGTCACAAATTCAAGTAAAAGAAAAAGAAGCATGCTGCTAAATCTTGTGATTGTGATGTGTCCAAATAGCCTTATCCAAAAATTAAATCCTATCCTAAAAAATATTCTCCAAGATGGAAATTTGGTCGCAAAAGATATTTTTTCAGAAGAACAAATAAACCTTCTGATAAACCAAAATGTTTTATTTGTGGAAAAGAAGGACACTTTGCAAATAAGTGTGAGGAGAAGAAAGGGAAAAAGAAAATGAAAATTATGGATATTTTCACCACCATACACAAGCCAAATGAATGGGATCTAACATCTCATTCAGGAGGAGAATATTTTGAAATTTCAAGTTCAGACGATGAGTCTGATGATTTGTGCGGAAAATTTGATGATCTCCATGTTATGACTAATTCTGATTCTGGTGAAACATTTGTGTCTAAATGTAAAATGTTTCATTACAATCTTGTGCAAAACCAGATAGAAGATGTCAAACGACAACTTGCTAATTTACAGACATGACAATTAACAGTTAAAAGAAGACTGCAAGAAAGATTGAAGGCTTTGGAAGATCAGCCTCCCACGAATTCAACAGTTAATATGTTTGAAAAAGAAGAATCAAATTCAGAGGAAGAAGGTTGGTTCCTGCAACAAATTCCCATTGAGCCTGCTAAAGAAAGTGGAGAAGAAAAATTGAAAAGACAAGTTGAAAAACTTGAAAGATCAATACAGGAAAGAAGAAAAAAAATGATGCTTATGTCTACAAAGCTTCAAGAAGATATGGCTGCTTATGAAGATTTCACTTCCAAATTCACTCAGGTTCTACTGAACAAAGCAAATCAAGACTCAGTAGATAAGTCCAAGAAGATTGAACTTGCAGAAATACATAGTATTGGTGACCGAGTAGTAATACCAATACATATAAAACTGGAAGGATTGAAAGCCTATACTATTGATGCTCAAATCGATACTGGTGCTATGAGTAGCTGTTGCAAGCATGGTGCAATCCCTGAGTATTTTTGGCAGCCTACAAAAACACTTTTTAAAGTTTTCAATAAGAAGTCGATAGAAATTAATCATATTGCACCAGATTTTCCTGTTTATATTGGTTTAGTTTTAACATTTGTTACTTTGTATAGTTTTGATTCAGGGTCTGATGCCCTACTTATACAAGATTTTCTGAAAAACCATTTGCAGGTAACATTCACTCATGATTCTTTAATTCTAATCTCTTATGAGGGACCAATCACCTTGCCTTCCAAGAGTGACTACAAAGTTATCATTAAATGAGATCAGCCTGACTTAGCCCAGCATTCACTAAATGATTTGATCAAGATCTAGAAAATTGTCAAGAATGCTAAATTACATGGAGAAAAAACACTTTCAGGCGTGGTAGAAAAGTTGAAAAAATATTGCACTGCAAGTCATCCAGATGCATTCTGGACTAGAGAAAAGTATTTTGTGAATTTTCCTTACAAAGAAGGTTTCTCTACTAAGCCTCAAAAATCAGCTACAAAATATATGAGCCCATCAGAGCAAGAATTGTGTAAGAAGGAGATTACTCAGTTGTTAGAACAAGGATTGATAAAAACATGCAAGAGCCCTTGGGCCTGTCCAGCGTTCTATGTCAATAAGCACAATGAGCAGAAGAGAAGAAAGAAGAGGTTAGTTGTCAACTATAAAGCATTAAATGAAGCCTTACTACCAATCATGTATCCTCTTCCAAATAAAGAACTCCTTTTAGCAAAGATTGTGAATGCAAATGTTTTTAGCAAATTTGATTTGAAAAGTGGATTTTGGCAAATTGGTATTGTTCCTGAAGACAGGTATAAGACAACATTTCTTGTTCCTCATGGGCACTATTTGTGGAAAGTCATGCCATTCGGGTTAAAAAATTTGCCCTGAGAATTCCAGAAGCGAATGGAAGATATATTTGGTGGAGTTGAATTTGTAATTGTATATATTAATGATTTGTTAGTTTTTAGCAGAGATGTAGCACAACACAAAGTTCATTTAGAGAAATTTCATGATCTTGCATATAAACATGGTTTGGTTCTGTCTGATTCTGAAGATAAGTTCCAGATAGGCAAAGTCACAATAGACTATCTTGGTCTACATATTTCTCATGGTCATGTACAACTTCAACCTCATATTTTGACCAACATTTTAAAGTTTCCAAATCAGATAAATGATGTAAAAATGGTGTAGAGATTCCTTGGCTGTTTGAATTATGTTCGACAATTTTATGAGCAGCAAGCTAAAGATACAAGGGTTATACAACAAAGATTGAAGCCCGGAACCATTTGGACTGAAGAAATTACTATAGAAGTTAGGAATATCAAGGCAAAAATCGAGTGTCTTCTAGGATTGAAACTTTTTGATTCTAACCATGTATTTATCCTTGAAACAGATGCATCAGACCACACTTGGGCAGAAGTACTATTATGAAAGCATGGAAGAAAAGAACTAGTTTGTGCTTATGCCTTGGGTACCTTTGACAACAAAGAAATCAAATATCCCTCATCTCATAAAGAAATTCTTGCAGTCAAGAGAGACATTAATAGATTCAGACTATTTCTTAAAAGTACAAAATTCATAGTCAGAACAGATATTAAACATATGAAAGGCATGCTGGCAAATAAAAAATTGCTTGAGCGAGGAAGTTCAAGGGTCCTTAGATAGGCACTATGGTTAGATGGGTTTGATTTTGAGATTGTTTATAAAGCTGGTACTGAATATTGTCTTGCTGATATGTTAAACACAGAAGGAGCTGAAGTTGTGACAGAAGTCAAAATGTTTCATTTTGGCTGGAAAAAACAAGGAAGAGATGATGGAGCCTCTTCTTCCAATACATCAGTTGCAAGATTGCATGTGGATATTTGTTCAAATTGTGTTTATCAATATTTTTGGGATTGCCTTGTACAAAATATCAAAACTCTGCCTCCAAAGGTTCTACAAATTATCTTGCAGAAATATTTTGATTCGACAGAATGTCAATATGGCTATACTTCTGAGCTACCCCATAGAGATATGGTATGGAGTATCATTTTCAACATGGTGCATCGAGAAGGGAGAGAAATTTTTTATGCTTACATCCACAATCCAGATTTAACATGAACTGATTACTTTCTACTTCATCAAAGGTGCAGAATAAATGGGAGAATGGAAATTATATATTTACAGAGGAAGTCATTTCACCATTTAAAATCTGGAGTCCATGGTTTAAATTATTCTTATATAAGTATCTTCCTCGCACTGATTATTTGGTTGATTTTACACCAGCTGAATTTATTAGCACCCTCAAATGGGAATTGAATCTGGAAAGTAGGCAAGGAAATATTTTAGAATTTGATTTGATTCATGATGATACAATTATGGATCTAACAGAAAACAGTGATGGGTCACCAAATTTCAGCTTGTTTGTAATCTTCCAAGGAGATATCTCAGTTCAGAATTCCATAGAGCACAAAGAGAATTTTCGAATCCATTCAACAGTTGTATCAGAGATCAACCACGTATTTGGATTTACAACACTATTCCTATCCTTTATCATCATGACTTTGAGCAACAATTATTGGATGCCCAGATTGTAGATCATGAGTCAGATCCCAAACCTTGGGAAAATAGTGATTAGATTCTAGTATCTGTCCTTGTAAATATTTGATGGATCCCTCAGTGATATCCATATATTTTCATAATCATTATGTCTGGTAAAAATTATTTCATGGGGTTCGTCCTTTAAACAATCTTCACTGTTTATTGTCCTTAAAGGCTTTCGTGGGGTTCATCCTTTTAAGAATATTCACTGTGTATTGTCCTTAAAGGATTTCGTGGGTTTCGTCCTATTAAGAATCTTCACTATGTAGGATTTATGCTATCCAGAAATCCTTACGTTAGTAATGATGTGTTGTTTAAAGTAAAGAGCCGACGTCCTAGATTCCAACAAAAAGTAGCTTTAGGAATAATTCCAAATAGTTCTAGTTAGCAGGTAAAGTTTTTACCGGTTAACAAGGAAAATGATCTATAAATTGTAGAACTGAAGTTAATAATGGTATTCGGAAAACACTTGTGAGTTATTATTCCACTTATAAAAATCACTAATTACCCTTCCCCTGTAAATATTCAGTATTCTATACTTCCAGTTAAAGAGGCTCGGAGCATTTCTCTCACTTCTGTTGGGACCGGACCCAAGTCTTGATGACTGGATAGTGGAAAATGTTGAATTATTATGATAAAATCCCCTTTACCATTATTTATCCCTCATTCATACATTTAATTCATATTCATAAGTAAAGAATCCTTTTTACTTGATGAAACCTAAAATCCCATTTAATTAACTTCCTTCATTCATAAATAATACAAAAACCCTCAAAAAGCACTCTATCCTAAGTAAATTGGTGAAATGATGAAATAATAAGCTTTGCTTTATTCATTCACTCTACTTGGTCATTTAGTGCATTTTTGTGTATTCCATCTCCGCTTGTCATATTAAATTTTAGCTTATGTTATTAATTCCCTAAAAATACCTTATCCTATCTATATAATTCCCTTTATCTAAAATACCCTCTAAAACCCACTATTATACAAATTTTAGAACAAAGATATTATCCACATGCTAAATTAAAAACCCAAATAATGCTCCCTTTGGTCTAAAACTAACCTTAATTAAATACCCCGCCCCCTATGGTTATTAGACCCTTCAATGTTCTAAAAACTATATAATAAAATAAATAATGAAAATATGGCTTTCCACGCATATCCTATGTATTTGGAAACACAAAAACATTGCCCCGCCCATCACATTTTTATCCTAAGTGTTAAACACATATTAATTCTTTTATAAAGGTTCAGCCCCCGTGCCTTTGAAATACACTTGTCAACCTTTCCTCACATCAGCTTTTAACCTGAGGTGCTATCACGATTAAGACTAAGGTTTATTTTCCATTAATTTATAAATTTTCCTTTGTATCTTATCCCCGCTATGTAAAGCCCCAAGCTTTACATAGGCTAAACCATAGTTAACCATATAACCCCACCTCATGCGCCTCCGCCCATATATATAAAACTCTTATATATATATATATATATATATATATATATATATATATATATATATATATATATAAATACAATCATTTAACCCTTTTTTAACGTTATATTATCTCATATACATAAGCCCTGCTTACACATACTTTAAACCTTTATCCATTGAAAAACAAAAGGTTTAAACCCTTGTCCCACCATCTTTTTGACCACATCTTCCCAAGCAAATCATGACCATTTTCTTCTTTTCCGCAGATCTAATGGCATAAGATTGATGTCGCATTCACAAACTGATTGTCCACCCAAAGCCCAAACAGATGCGAAATGGGTTGTTTTACCCATTCTGCCTCCTGCGACGTGGCATCCTCTCATAGGATTGCGTTCGTTTCAACAAAAACTACTTATCGCCTGAGCTCAATGCGAAAACTGTTGACAGTTTCACATTTTGAAAATCCAAACTGCTCCCGCCAGTGGATTAGACCTGCATTTAATACATTTTACAATGATTCATATCAAAGGTTAAAACCTTTGATATATCATTTTCAATGTCTATTTGTGCATTTCAAATTGTGAAAAGCTCTAATAAACTATGTGAGAACTCTTTGTCCAAAATTGTCGATTTATACCCAGAGAAAATCAAATTTGACTTCAAATTCCCTATTTGAAGACCGGAAAATCCATTCTCTGCTCGAGCAAGTCGGACTACACCTCACATTCGGCCTCGAACCTCTGAAACCCTTTCAAGAATCCAAATACCTATGATTTAAGGTATTTTTCATCATATTAAAACCATGCAAAGTCAATTCTAAACCATCCATAAGTAAAATAATCTTTAAATTAGAAGAACTCACTGGAGAAATTGCCCAAAAACGCCCAAAACAGGCCGAACCCTGACCAATTTTTCCTATAAAATTTCGTGTTCGAAAAAACCACTTTTGAAGCCAATATCCTCAATTTGTGACCTATGAAGATCATTTTCAAAGACATAAAATGGTTTAAAGCCTACAGATATCTTAAAAACTCCTTTTTGTAGACCAATCTATTCAGGAAACCCTCATTTTCTATCTTATCCCAGTTTATATCCTCTGACAAAGAAAAACAACTCCTCGAAACAATTTAAACTTGCAATAGTTATTCCAAAATGACCAAAAAGCAGATCACAGATAAACCTGGAGGTTCTAAACCAACCAAGCCTAGAGGATACAAGCCTCCTAAATATGTAACATCTAAAGCTGTTAAATCTACTCTAGTCCTCACTGCTAAATCCACTATATCAGTAAATCCCCTCCAGCCACCTGTCGTTGCTGTAGAAACTCTTCCATTGATTGATATGGACTACAAGATTGTTGATCCTGTTGTATAATTCAAAATCCTTTATTGTTACCTCTAGTGTTCTTTGACTAAAAACTCAAATCCAACAACTTAAGAAATTACTAGAGTGATAACATACAGGCGATCATACTGGGAAACTAACTAATCTCCAGTCTTAAATTTAGTCTTAAAGGAAGATATTTCATTTATATTTTTACTTTAAGATTATTTTTATAGGTTGTGGGTATTCAAAACAGTCATTCTGGCTTCTAGGAAAACCTACTATACCAGGTCTAAACTGGATCCTAAACCTACAGTTATAGTGGATAACCCAGATTAGATTGGTAACAAGAAAAAACAGAATGTCAAATTAAAAACTAAAGTACCATTAAGAAAAGCCAATTCTTTACCCAAAGAGTTAGTGATTCTAAATGATATTGATTCTGATCTAAAGTTTGAATATTCATTGTTTAAAACTAAATCTGAAACTGATTTGAAAAATACTATTATAGATCCTGTTTTTATTTCATTTTTTAATGCAAAGCATAAAAATATTTCAGTAAGAAAAAAATCAAATAAATATGAATATCAGAATCAAATTGAGAAGATTAATGTTACATTGATTAAAGATATTGATGAAGCTATTGAATTAGCCCATTTTTTGTCTTATATAAAACCTTCAGTTTCTCAATTACATACAACAATAATACCAACAACAGATTCATCTTTATATGTTGTCACTTCATTTATAGATACCAATGCAAGTTCATCTACAGGTCATTTCATTCCTAGATTTCCTTTGTAGCCTTAGAGAATATTATTTCCTACATCCAATACTTTACATCCAGATTTTATAAGCACCACATCTTTATTTCCCAGCAATTCCATTTACATACCAGCTTATTTTCCTAGCTCTTCAACTACAGTTTTCAGTTCATCAGCTGCCATATATAGATAGCACTGCGCCTATCATTACTGTTATACCTCCCAACTCAGCAAAGCCTCAAGCCATGGTTGCTAGGTATGCTCCCCTTGTCTTACCCCAAAACCTCCATGATATGCCTCAAGATTATCAAAAGAATATACCACTGTTTGATGATTTGTCACAATATACTTCTCAGAAACATGTAACTAAAATAATGGATTTCAGTGAAATTTATGAAATTGATGAGTCAGATGTCCAGATGAGGTTATTTGCCCAGAGTTTGACAGGAGAATTTTAAAAATGGTTCAAAAATTTAGATGCTGGTAGTGTAGCTGATTTAGCTACATTTCATAGAATATTTTTAAATAAATGGGAAAAGAAAAAGAACCCTCTTCAAATTTTGTCTGAGTTTGATGCCATGAAAATATCTCCTACTGAGTTTGTCCAAGACTACTGCACTAGGTACAATAGTGTTTATAATACAATACCTGCAAATCTTAAACCTACACCTTACTCTGTTCTGCTCAAATTCCCTGATGGATTTGATGCAAATATAGCTTATGAGTTAAGGGAAAGAGATGCACAAAACTTAGAATAGATGAAATTAGATGATGTCAGTGTAGAAATCAATATTTTAGCTAAAAAAGACACAGTTAGAAATGGAAGAAGAGTTACAATTAAAGAATAAAGTTCAAAATCATATGTTAAAATGGATTTATTAGCTAAAGCTTTAGAAAGGGTGGTAGAAATATTAGATAATATAGATAGAAAGCCTCAATGGGATAATCAACCTCAGATTATAAATCCCAATTTCAGAAAAAACAATAATTATGGAAACATTAGGCCCCCATTTCAAGAGAACTATGCTGAAATTTCTCAGAATAATGATGAAGATGAGGATGATATCAATCATCTAATGGGAATAGATGAAAACAACACCATTTTCCTCACTTAGGAAGATCTGGAACTATTTGAGCTTCAACAACTCAAATTAAACTCCAGTGAATCCTTTGACTACAGACAGGGTTATGAATTTTCCATAAATGAAATACACAGTCAGTATAACCTTAGAAAGAAGAAAAATAATGATTCTTCTACTAAAAACAATTCCCAAAATCAAAATAAGAAAAATGAAGAAGCCCCAAAAACAAAAGTTTTGCAAATTCTCCCAAGGGAAAATAAACAAAATTCCAATCCTTCCAGTCCTAAAAAATCAACAAGTTCTAAAATTGTTGATATTATTGATGAAGTACCTCAATCTTCCAAAGATGCATAAAAAGATAATACTGCTAAAGCTTCTAATTCAGTAAAAAGCAACGAATTCTAATCCTAAAAATATTTTTGTCGATTCTAAATCAGCATATCCTAGAACAAATAATCCCAGGACACCTGTTGATGATTCTAAGTCTGACAAAACTTCCGCTGCCACACAAATAGTCCCTGAAAGGAAAATTAAAAGCAGCAAAACTCAAGAAACTCAGACAGAGAATGTCAAGAAAATTGAGGATAGAAATACAATTGTTGAAAATCAAGAAAAACCAACTCAGATTACAGTTACTAAAGATGAATTAGTTCAAATTAGTAAATCTCAACACTCATTCAATATTCAGTCTGAAATTGCTAAGTTAAAAATACCTATTCCTTTAACAGAATTGGTTAAAAATGACTCATACAAATCAACCATACATGAAACTTTGAATATGAATGATGGTGAAGATGCCATTAATTTGAATGATGATCAACCAGAGTTGATTTTTGGCCCTGATGTGAGTGGAAAGCATTCAGATGGATCAGTCCCTCCTTTATATATCAGTCTTACCATTCATGATCAGATTTTACACAACAGTATGTTAGATTTAGGAGCTTCCCATAGCTTAATGCCCAAAGCTATCATGGAGACTCTGTTGCCGATATGTTTTTTTGGTATCCTATTATATTGAATTGATTGTCCTTGATGGAAACTCTCTGATAAAGGATGCAGATACTGACTGTATGAAGAACTCATAAATCCATCAGCAGTTCTATACAAGCATAATATAAGACTGAATGTATATCTACTTTTCTTGAATAAGTTCGACGATGGATAATTGAAATCCGTGATAGTTAAGAAACCCGGTGTTAGATTTGATGGTGCTATGTATACAGTTAGAGGTACCAATGTTAATACGGTCGACTGTGTATCCCAACTGGTAGATAATGAATCAACGCAATAACCCTATGTGTTATGGAGTAAGGTGTTTATTCATATTCCGAATGGTGGATCGAATGCACGCAGAGAACCGAGTCGAACAGTCTGAAAGGATTTCATCAGAGCTGTATAACAGTAATTGTGGTTATATGAATTGATAACGCAGAGAAACGAATTGGCGAAGGTACGCTGACGGAACCTGGAGTAGAGTGGCAGAACCTTGCGAATGAACAGTGAATGTGGTTTAAGGCTGGAAGTGGTTTTTATCGCACCACCTTTGCAGCGAAAGAGGTAATTGAGGAGGGGGGAGCGATTCCAAAGATCGACCGATGTGTGTCCCTGAGCGACTTTTGAAAATTGCCTCCACTGCACGCCATCGTGCGTTAATGTCCGAGCAAGGTTTGCGGGGTTAATAAAGGATGTTGAGTATGTGAAGTTGGCGAAATATGAAACATGTGCTAAAATGTACGTGGGTTAATATATGCGATTGATCTCACGAACACATAAACCAGGGGTCGTTATATATATGTCTTGGGGAGATCATAACTAAAGGAGGAATCAGATTAATATCTCAATCTCAGATTGAGATATTAAAAAGCCTTAGATTAATTATCTAATTGAAAAATCAAGAAAATAGAACAATAAGAAATTGTTTGGGGCTTGGGTAGACCCCGTTGGATTATCTAATTGATCCCGTCCAGGAATACCATCAGCGGTTGGGTGGTTTTGACTCATGGTTTTAATAAAGGCAAAAAATATATATGGAGAAGAGGATTATAGTACAAGGTGTGCATGTGGAGGGGTTTTCTATGATGCACCTATGGAGTTGATCAAGGTTCAAGATCTATAGATCTAGAAATGATGAATCTCTAGGAAGATCTGCAAAGAAATAATGAAGACCTGACGTAAGTCTGATGAAGAAATTAAAGAAATTTGGTGGATCTGAGGGTTGAAGTCTTCTGCATGAAAGTGGAAGCTTTCTGCCAGTACAAGCTGGTGTCAAAATTAGGGGGTCAAAGCTCCTTTCTAGTAGTGACTGGAGAACGAGAGAAGGTTGTAGCCTTCTGCAGGTGGGTGCCTGCGTGCTGATATAAGTCTGCGCCAACACAAAAATTGTAAGAAGTTTTCTTTATAATAAATATTGAAGACAGAGACGACAATAGCAGTGGTTTTCTCCCAAATTGGGTTTCCACCTTAAATACTGGTGTTCATGTGTGTTGCTTATGTGTAATGGCTTATTCTGTTATTACTGCACATGCCTAATGCTTACTAAACTTCTGATGAATGAATGATGCAATAATATAAGTAAAGAATTAAATGCATAATTTTTTAGTTAGATCTAAATACTGATTCACCCCCCCCCCCCCCTAGTATTTTTCCTGACAATTGGTATCAGAGCAGGTCCTTCTGAAAGCTTAGCTGCTAGAAGGAAGATCAATCAAGATGAGCAGTCAAGATGGAATAGCATCTATCAGGCCTCTGCTCTTCAACGGAAACAATTTAATCTTCTGGAAAACAAGGATGAGATCCTATCTTTAGTCTCTGGGTGCAGATGTATGGGCTATTGTTGAAGTAGGATATCAATATCCAGCCGCAGTACCAACAGATCCAACAGAAAGAAATAATTATGAAACAAATGCAAAGGCGGTTAATGCTCTATTGGGAAGTATAACTGAATCAGAATTTGTCAAAGTCATGCAGTTGAATACAGCAAAGGAAATATGGGACAAAATCATTCTAAGCTATGAAGGTGAGGCAAAGGTAAAAAGTGCTAAACTCCAAACTCTCAGAATTCAATATGAGAACCTAAAAATGCATAATGAGGAGAGCATTGCTAATTTCTTTTTACGACTTGATGATATTGTAAATTGTATGAGAAATCTGGGAGAAACAATAACCGAATCTACTTTGGTTGAGAAATTTTTAAGATAACTAATGACAAAATTTGAGTCAAAAGTTTCTGCTCTTGAATAAAAGCAGGATCTTCAAAATCTTACTGTGGTGCAACTTCATGGCATACTAACTGCATATGAAATGAGAAGAGGAGGACCATCTGAAGTTAAAGAAGTCGTCTTTAGAGCTTCTACAAAAAGGGAAATAAGTACAAGAGACAGAAGGATCAGGGTATATCTCAGAAGAAGATGAGGTAAATTTTCTAAAGAAACTCCAACTTGGTACAGGACGGTTCAGAGGTAAGCTTCCTTTCAAATGTTTTTCTTGTGGAAGAATTGGTCATTATGCTGCTAAGTGTCCTCACAAAGAAACACATGAAAAAGGAAAGGAAGTAGCAAGAATGAATAAGAATCAGTTTAGCACTAGAAAAAGTTACTATACTCATGAAGACAGTGATGGGTTATCAGAAAGTGAGGAATAATGTGAACAAGATCTTAGACTTCTCATGGAATTTGAAAAGGAGTCTAGAGAAGAAAAGGAAACTTTTATGGATGCTTTAGAGGACAATGATTTTCTTGATGAAATTAATCAACTCAAAATATGCTTAGAAAAAATTAAAATAACCATAGAGACTCTGAAAAACCAGCTTCAAGAAAAGGAGAAACATAATGAAAAATTAGAATGTGAAATAGTAAGTCTAAGAAAAGAAATTGAGAAAGTAAAGACTTTGAATCTTAGATTTGCTAAAGGATCTGAAACCTTAGATGAGATTATCAAGATACAAAGTTCTCCTCTTCTAAAGATAGGTCCTGGATATATCGGAGAATCTTCTCAAGCTTTAGCACCAAATTATCTAAAAGAAGCTACAGCCAGTACACAACATTCTGCCCCTCAACAAGGGAATAAAGAATCTTTACAGATAAGGCATGAACATCTCAATTCGAAGAACACTAATAGGAGTACATTTCAAAGAAACACCAATCAACAGGTAAATTCAAGTAGAATATTTCATGATCACAGAAATTTCTTCTTTAATGGACAATGTTTCGCATGTCACAATTTTGTTCATAAAGTTGTTCAATGTGTTGCATATAAAACAATCATGACAAGAGAAGCAAAAAAGAAAAGGATTGATATTGGAACAAAGAAGAATACATATAACAACTTTTCTCCTCTTCAAAATGAAGTTGAATGTGCTTATTGCAATAGCTTTGGCAATGAAGAATCTGAATGCAGGAGCAAAGTCTAGCCAAAAGACCATCTTCCTTCAAGCTCCAAAGTATGGAAAAAGAAGAAATTACAGGTTGAAAATTGTGGCATAGCTTTATTTGCAGAAGGAGAATAAAATCAATGGTACATTGATAGTGGATGCTCAAAACACATGACAGGTGAAAAAAACAAACTTCTTGCATATAGTGCTCTAGAAAAGGAAAAGAATGTTACATTTGGAAATGATACTCCTGCTGTCATTAAGGGAAAAGGATATGTTTTTCTAAAAGAAAAGGTGAAAGCTAATAATGTCATGTATGTGGATGGATTAAAGCATAACCTGTTAAGTGTAAGCCAAATGTGTGATCAAGGAATTGAAGTTGTATTTAGTTCAAAAGAATGTGTGGTACGTGATCTTGATACAGGTAAAACAATTATAAAAGGAAACAGAACTCCAAGCAATCTGTATGTATTAAAGAACTGCAAAGAACAATGTTACATGAGTAAATCTTCAGAAAACTAGCTATGGCATAGAAGGTTGGGGCATCTGAGCTTCTCTCAAATCAACAAATCAAGCAGACTTAAAGTTGTTCGTGATCTTCCCAATATTACACCACCTGAAAGTATCATATGCAAATCTTGCCAATTTGGTAAGAAAACCAGAGTGCAATTTAATGCCAAGGAAGGTTCATCAAGTAAGCCTCTTGAACTCATTCATACTGACATATGTGGACCTGTGAAGAAAAAGTCACCACGTGGTGAACAATACTATATCTTATTTATTGATGATTTCTATAGAATGTGTTGGATTGGGTTGATTAAACACAAAGATGAAGCATTTGAGAAATTTCAGATCTTCAAAGCACTGGTTGAAAATGAATTAGATCTAAAAATCAAGTGTCTTAGATATGATCGAGGAGGAGAATGTACATCAGATGAATTCCTTGAATTTTGTGAACAACATGGCATAAAAAGACAGTTTTCTGTAGCTGGCACTCCACAACAAAATGGCGTAGCAGAAAGAATGAATAGAATATTTCAACAAATGGCTACAGCTATGCATGATGATTCCGGAACACCTAACACTTTTTGGGGAGAAGCAGCACATATAGCGGTAAATATTCTTAACAAGGCACATGTTCGTGCAAATAGTGATAAAACTCCATGTATGAACTATGGTATGGCAATACTCCTACTGTGAAGCACTTTAGAGTTTTTGGGAGAAAGTTGTTTATCAAAAATAATGATGAAAAACTTGGCAAGTTTGAACTCAAAGCAGATGAAGGAATATTTCTTGGCTACTCCTCTAGGAGTAGGGCATATAAATGTTACAATAAAAGACTTTGGAAGATTTTTGAATGTATATATGTTGTTATTGATGAGTCTCCTGCAGCTCCATAAGAAGATAAACAAACAAAAGATGAAGACGATGATGACATATATCCTTCTACATCAAATAGGAATGATATAGATAGTGAACCCAATGAAGAACCCGAAGATGATCTATCTGAAAAAGCTCCATCTAGATATGTTCAAAAAAATCATCCAGAATCTCAAATTTTGGGAGAAAATGGATTGGGTGTACAAACAAGAAGGACTCTTGTAGGATCTTCTAGTTATCTGGCATTTATATCCACTATTGAACCAAAAAATGTCAATCAAGCCAGCAAAGATGAATGTTGGATTCAAGCCTTGAATGAAGAGCTTGATCAAATTTAAAAGAATCACACTTGGGAATTAGTACCAAGACCTCATGACAAAAATGTCATTGGAACTAAATGGATATTCAAAAATAAGTTAAATGAGAATGGGGATGTAATAAGAAATAAAGCTAGACTTGTTTGCAAGGGGTATGCTCAATAAGAAGGTATAGAATTTGAAGAAACTTTTGCCCCTCTAGCGAGACTTGAAGCCATAAGAATGTTTCTTTCTTTTTCAAGCTTCCAACAAATCAAAGTTTATCAAATGGATGTTAAATCTGCTTTTCTCAATGGTGATCTAGAAGAAGAAGTTTATATAGAACAATCAGAAGGATTCATTTTGGGAAATGATGAAAAACTTGTTTGTAGACTTAAAAAGGCTCTATATGGTCTCAAACAAGCTCCAAGGGCATGGTACTATCGTCTTGACAAATATCTTCATCAACAAGGATTTTCAAAGGGGTTTGTTGATAGCAACTTATACACAAAAACTGAAAATGACAAACTATTGATTGTGGTTGTATATGTTGATGATATCATTTTTGGAAGTAATGAAGAGTCTATGAGTCAGAAATTTGCTTCTGATATGTAGCAAGAATTTGAAATGTCTTTACTTGGGGAACTAACATTCTTTCTTGGCTTGCAAGTGCAACAAGCAACAGATGGCATATTCTTATCACAAGAAAAATATCTTAAGAAAATTTTGAAGAAGTATGGCATGGAAGAGTGCAAACCTGTAAGTACACCAATGATAACCAGATGTAATCTCAGTTCTCATGATGATTCTCCCACGGTGAATCAACCAGAATACGGATCTATGATAGGAAGTCTACTTTATCTCACTGGGACTAGACCAGACATTATGCATGCAGTTGGGATTGTTGGACGATTCCAAGCTAATCCAAAAGAGTCTCACCTTCAGGCTGTCAAAAGAATATTCAAATATATACAAGGAACTCAAGACTTTGGACTATGGTATCCAAAGAATGCTGATCTCACTCTTCATGCTTACACTGATGCAGATTGGGCTGGAAATGTTGATGATCGGAAAAGCACTAGTGGTGGTGCATTCTATATGGGGCCCCGGTTAGTATCTTGGTTCAGCAAGAAGTAAAGCTCTATTGCCTTATCTACAGCAGAAGGAGAATATGTGGCTGCAGCATCATGTTGCACTAAAATTCTTTGAATTATGCAAACCTTACAAGACATTCAAATCAAATGTTCACCTCCTATCTCCATTATGTGTGATAATACAAGTGCCATCAGTATCTCAAAGAATCCTGTTATGCATTCCAAGACCAAGAACATTCCCATCAAATATCACTTCTTACGTGAACAAGTGCTTGAACAAAAGGTGAAATTGGAGTATGTTCCCTCCAAAGAACAAGTTGCTGATATATTTACCAAACCTCTACCGAGGGAAGCGTTCTAATATCTCAGACAAAAACTGGGAGTAGTCTCTGCCATGTAGAAGATTAGACCTGCTTAAATTCAGAATATTAAATTGGATACGCTCCTGTTGAAGGTATTCAAGATGCACAGACTAAGGGGGAGCATTGGTCATGTGGCAAGGATGCATTGGTGGCATTCTAATTATTTGTTGTAATCTGATCTCATGCTTGAGAATCTTTGATCTTGAGTGTATAAGTCATTTCTGTTACTTCATTGAATATTATGGTTGAAGATGCAACATGATCTCAGGGGGAGCATGGTATTGTCGGTATACATGATTCTAATCTATCCTTTGCCCTTGATGTCAAATTCTAGTGATGGTTGCCATCAAGTCCAAAGGGGGAGATTGTTGGCGATATGTTTTTTTGGTATCCTATTATATTGAATTGATTGTCCTTGACGGCAACTCTCTGACAAAGGATGCACATACTGACTGTATGAAGAACTCAGAAATCCATCAACAGTTCTATACAAGATGAATATAAGACTGAATTTATATCTTCTTTTCTTGAATAAGTTCGACGACGAATAATTGAAATCCGTGATAGTTAAGAATTCCAGTGTTGGGTTTTACGGTGCTTTGTATACAGTTAGAGGTACCAATTTTAATACAGTCCACTGTGTATCCCAACTGGTAGACAATGAATCAACGCGTGATAACCCTCTGTGCTATGGAGTAAGGTGTTTATTCATATTCTGAATGGTGGATCGAATGCACGCAGAGAACCGAGTCGAACAGTCCGAAAGGATTTAATCGGAGCTTTATAACAGTAATTGTGGTTATATGAACTGATAATGCGGAGAAACGAATTGGCGAAAGTACGTTGACAGAACCTGGAGTAGAGGGGTGGAACCTTGTGAACGAACAGTGAACGTGGTTTAAGGCTGGAGGTGGTTTGTATCACACCACCTTTGCAGCGAAAGCGGTAATTGAGGAGGGGGGAGCGATTCCATAGATCGACCGACGTGTGTCCCCGAGCGACTTTTGAAAACCGCCTCCACTGTGCGCCATCACACGTTAATGTCTGACCAAGGATGCCGCGCGATATTGTTGTGCATCGTCGATCTGGAAAGGAGCCATCTGACGGTGGCCGTATGAGGAAGGTGCACGATGGATAACCATGGTACGGTGCGAGTATGTGATTGGGTCATTGATTATATATGTGGGCCCAGTTTAAATTATATTAATTAATCTAAGGTTTGCGGGGTTAATAAAGGATGTTGAATATGTGAAGTTGGAAAAATATGAAACATGTGATGAAATGTACGTGGGTTAGTATATGCGATTGATCTCACGAACACATAAACCAGGGATCGTTATATATATGTCTTGGGGAGATCATAACTAAAGGAGGAATCAGATTAATATCTCAATCTCAGATTGAGATATTAAAAAGCCTTAGATTAATTATCTAATTGCAAAATCAAGAAAATAAAACAATAAGAAATTGTTTGGGGCTTGGGTAGACCCCGCTGGATTATCTAATTGATCCCGTCCAGGAATACCATCAGCGGTTGGGTGGTTTTGACTCATGGTTTTAATAAAGGAAAAAACTATATAAGGAGAAGAGGATTATAGTACAAGGTGTGCATGAGGAGGGGTTGTCTATGATGCACCTATGGAGTTGATGAAGGTTCAAGATCTCTAGATCTAGAAATGATGAATCTCTAGGAAGATATGCAAAGAAATAATGAAGACCCGAAGTAATTCTGATGAAGAAATTAAAGAAATTTGGTGGATCTGAGGGTTGAAGTCTTTTGCATGAAAGTGGAAGCTTTCTGCCAGTACAAGCTGGTGTCAAAATCAGGGGGTCGGAGCTCCTTTCCAGTAGTGACTGGAGAACGAGAGAAGGTTGTAGCCTTCTGCAGGTGGGTGCATGCGTGCTGGTATAAGTCTGCGCCAGCACAAAAATTGTAAGAAGTTTTCTTTATAATAAATATTGAATACAGAGACGACAGCAGCGGTGGGTTTCTCCCAAATTGGGTTTCCACCTTAAATATTGGTGTTCATGTGTGTTGGTTATGTGTGATGGCTTATTCTGTTATTACTGCACATGCTTAATGCTTACTAAACTTTTGATGAATGAATGATGCAATAATATAAGTAAAGAATTAAATGCATAATTTTTTAGTTAGATCTAAATGTTGATTCATCCCCCCCCCCCTCTCAATATTTTTCCTAACAGACTCTTAAGCTAGAAATAACCAGGCCTTATAAAGATTTGTTTTCATTTGACTCTAGTAAAGTTAAGTGCTTAGGATCAATTAAAGACTTATGTGTTACTTTAGTTCAGTACCCTGGTAAGAGTATGGTAATGGACATTGTAGTACTTGACATCCCACCAAAGTATGGTATGCTTCTTTCTCGCTCATGGGGAGCAAATTTGCTGGGATCTCTACAATTGGACATGAGCTATGCTACTATATTAGTGTTTGGTCAACCCAAAAATCTATATAGGGAAACATTAATGAAATCCATGGTCAGTAGTGCTGAGAGATCCATAAATTACCCCATTTATTCTACACCAACTGACCTTGACTCTTTTATTCTATGTAACTCTGATAACAATGAAATCCAAACTAAAATGATTGATAAAAAGCCAAAACCAAAGAAAGACAACATATTTCATGAGTCCCTTTGGCACTTAGACTTTGATGGTTTTGTAAACAAAGTAGGAGTAGGAGTACGAGTATGGATTACAAATATGGAAACTAACCATTCAGAAGGACATGCCTTCAGACTCAACTTCAAATGCACCAACAATATGGTAGAGTATGAGGCACTCATTCTAGGCCTCCAGAGCATCAGAAACCTAGGAGGAAAAAGAATATTAATCATGGGAGATTCAAAATTAATCATAAAGCAATTAAATGGAGATTATTCTATTTACAATCCTAGACTAGCCAAATACAAAGATACAGTGATAGATTTAGTTCATGACTTATTGGAATGCAAGTTTGCTGCTATACCCACGAAACAAAATATTCAAGCACATTGTCTCGCAACTTTTGCTAGTACTTGTAACTTACCATTCCAACCAAATCATAGGTACATTGCTCAGGTTAAACATAGACCAATTATCCTAGACAACCTCAAGTACTAGCAGATTTTCTCTCAGGATGAATAGATTTACCATTTCTTAAATAATGAGGAAGAATTTCAAAATTGTAAAATAGATACAAACTGTAATATAGATTCGGATTTTGATTATGAAATAGATAACATAGATGTACATAAATTTAACAAACCAACTGTATTTACTCAATCTAACATAGATAACTTAGAGAAGGTAGATATAGAGAAAATCATTGAAGAAGAAATTGACATGTTAGATCTAAAAGATAATTTTTTGCCTAAAGGTTTAACTCCTTTGGAAGACCTTTTTGATTCCAATGATGTGCCTAAAAATCCAAAAATGGAACAAGTTAGGTCTGACATTGAAGAATGTAACATTGGGACAGAATTAAAACAAAAAATGATTGAACTGTCTAAATATTTACCTCTACAAGAAAAATAAAAATACGTTGATATTTTAAAGGAATACTAAGATGTGTTTATGAAGATATCAAAGATTATGACACAAACATAATTCAACACAAGATTTCTATAAAATATGACCAAAATCCATTCAAACAAAAAATGAGGAGAATTAATCCTGTTCTATTACCTATGATAGAAAAAGAAGTAAAACTCATGTATGATGCTAAGATCATTACACCAATTAGATATTCTAATTGGGTTTCAAACCTAGTACCAACAAGAAAGAGAACATGTGAAATTAAATTATGTGTCGACTTTAGAAATCTTAACAAAGTATCTTTTAAGGATAATTACCCTTTACCTAAAATAGATCATATATTACAAAGGGTACTTGGTTCCTCTAGAATATATTTGTTAGATGGTTTTTCAGGATACAACCAAATTCTTGTTCAAAAGGAAGACCAAGCTAAAACAACTTTTACCACTCCTTGGGGCACTTTCATGTATGTGAAAATGCCCTTTGGTTTGATGAATGCAGGAGCAACCTTTGAGAGGGCTATGGACATAGCCTTTGTAGAGGAGATTCATGACTTCTTGGTTATTTATTTAGATGATATTACTGTATTTTCTAAGTCAGATAATGAACACTTGGATCATTTGAGACAAGTCATTATTAAATGTACAAAAATTGGCATATCTTTAAACCCCAAGAAAAGTCTTTTTGGATTAGAGGATGGTAAGTTACTAGGACATATAATTTAAAAATAAGTAATTAGAACTGATCCTGTTAGGATAGAAGAAATTTTGAACATTCATCCACCTAGAAATATCAAATAATTACAAGATTTCTTAGGTAAAATTAACTTTTTGAGAAGATTTATTTCAAACTTAGCTGAAATTATTAGAGAACTGAACAATATGCTTAAAAAAGACTCAACTTTAAAATGGATTGTGGAAGCCAAACAATCATTTGAATCCATAAAACAAGCTTTAACTAAAACACCAGTCTTAATCAATCCAGATTTCAAAAAAGACTTTATATTTTTTTCTTTTGTATCAGAGCATACCATTACTGCAGTTTTACTGCAAAAGAATGATCAAGTTTTTGAAAAGCCTGTAGATTTTTTTAGTAAGACCCTTAGATACGCACCTATTAAATATAAAATAATGGAGAAACAAGCCTTAGCCTTGGTTAAGGCCATAAAATATTTCAGAGTTTACATTCTCTACTCCCACATAATTGCCTATGTCCCTAATTGTGTAGTTAAAGACATTCTTACTTAGGATGGCCCTGATGGAAGAAGAGGTAAGTGGATTGCCACTATCCTAGAATATGACATAGAAATAAAACCAAAAATACTCGTTAAAGGACAAGGATTAGCTAGATTAATGGTTGAATCTAACTGCAATACATTAGACATAAATTTTATTGCTCAGATTGATGACCAGGAAGAGATGGCAACTCTAATGATTAGTGAAGCCTCTTTAGAATCACCTTGGTACTCAGATATTATCTTTGTACTTACAAAATTACAAGCTCCTCCTAGATTATCAAGGAAAAAAGCCAAATTTCTTAAACTTAAAGCAATGAGATTTTGTATTTTAGATAATGTATTTTTCTAGAAAGAACATAGTGGGATATTGCTAAATTGTTTACTGAAAGCAGAAGTTGACAAAATACTTAAATAATTTCATGTAGGTGACTCTGGAGGACACTTATATTGGAGAAGTATACCATATAAGATCCTGAGAGCTGGTTTCTACTTGCCTAACATATTTGATGATGCGAAAAAATTTGTTACTTCATGTCACAAATGTCAAATTTTTGAAAGAAAAAAGAAATTTTTACCTTTACCCTTAAAGCCAATTTCAATTGAGATGTCATTTCAACAATGGGGTTTAGACTTCATTGGATAAATTCACCCCCCATCATCTGGCCAACATAACTAGATTTTGACTACCACATATTACTTTACTAAGTGGATTGAAGCCATTCCTACCAGACAAGCCACTGACACAGTCATTATCTCTTTCATAGAAAACAACCTTTTATCTAGATTTGGATGCCCTCAGAAAATAATTACTGATAATGCAACAACATTTAAATCTAAGAAAAATATTTCCTTCTATCACAAGTACCATATTACCCTAGGCCACTCTACTACTTATTACCCTAAGTGTAATGGCCTAGCTGAATCTTCAAATAAAAGCCTTATAAATATCATTAAAAATTTACTTGAAGATACCAAAAAGACTTGGAATAAAAAGTTAGTCTATGCCTTATGGGCAGATAGACTTACTACCAAAAAGTTAATTAGAAATTCCCCTTATCAAATTGTTTATGGGATGGATGTAGTTTTCCCATCATCCTTAGGTGTTCTAGTAATGAAGATCATTCAAGAATCACAAGTGGAAATCAATGATATACAAACGAGGATAAATCAAACTATTCATCTACAAAAAACAAGGGAAGAATTATATGAGAAATCCCAAGTCATTCATGATAAAATCAAGAATTTTTTTGATAAAAGAAGTAAAGAAGATGACTTTTACATTGGAGAGCAAGTGTTAAAGTGGGATTCTAGGAGAGAGGACAAAGGTAAGCATGGAAAGTTTGATTTTTTATGGAAAGGACCTTATATAACTTATGGATATAGGGGTAACAATATTTTCTTCATCAAATATTTGGATGGAACATATATTCAAGAAGGAACAGTTAATGGTAGAATGCTCAAACACTACTATTCTTCTGAGTTAACCAATAGTTAGTCCCAGTTACTTTTTACATCATTGTAAATATCCATTCAATTTTTTAGATTGGATTGGATATTTTCCTTCGAAAGTTGAAGCCCAGAGAGAAGGCCCTAAGCTTTGAAGAGTAAAATGTCATAAATATGAGTTTTTGCATAAAACAAAAGTCAATTAATGAATCATCATGGTCAAAATTGAAGGCTGCTAGTCTTAGAGTTCTTGACATTTCACTAGGAAATGCCATCCCCATGTGAAGCCGCTGTTAGGGTCCTATAAATATAGGACTCATAATTTTGAATTGACTTATGATAGTCTTGTAAAATATGTACATACCTTGCTTTCTGCAAGTTGTTTTCCCATACTTTGAAAAAAATAAAAGATCAAAAAATCAAAAAGAGGGTAAATGTCCTAAAAGAAAGATCAAAGGACTTAAAAAAATATAGACCCCAAAAGGAAAAAGATGAAAATAAAACATGAAAGTGTGCAAGTCCAAATGCCACTCCTTTTTACTTTTTGCAAATAATTATTGAAGAGTGTCAATAAATGCCATAATCCATGATGAGTTAAACTGTTTAAAATTGACTTGCCATGTTTTCAATTTCCATATTTTAGATAGTGAATTAAGTTTTGGTAGACATTTTAATCCTGACAAATCAGTAGATAGGTAGATAATAATGTTGATCTCATTAGTTTAATCTGAGCCCTCAGATGAAATAAGGTAGAATTAGATAGTTTTATGCTTTCAAAAGAATAAAATGTTTCAAGGTAGCAAGCTTAAATGCACCTGCTAAAAGGAAGAAAAAAAAATGTTAGAGTAATGTTGGGTAGGTAGAAAGAAGTGGGAAAAATCATGTAATATTCATCACCAGGAAAAAATCACTAATTACCCTTCCCCTGTAAATATTCAGTATTCTATACTTCTAGTTAAAGAGGCTCAGAGCATTTCTTTGACTTCTGTTGGGACTGGACCCAAGGCTTGATGACTGGATAGTGGAAAATGTTGAATTCTTATGATAAAATCCCCTTTACCATTATTTATCCCTCATTCATACATTTAATTCATATTCATAAGTAAAGAATTCTTCTTACTTAATGAAACCTAAAATCCCATTTAATTAACTTCCTTCACTCATAAAGAATACAAAAACCCTCAAAAAACACTCTATCCTAAGTAAATTGGTGAAATGATGAAATAATAAGCTTTTCTTTATTCATTCACACTACTTGGTCATTTAGTGTATTTTTTTGTATTCCATCTCCCCTTGTCATATTAACTTTTAACTTATGTTATTAATTCCCTAAAATTACCTTATCCTATCTATATAATTCCCTTTATCTAAAATACCCCCTAAAACCCACTATTATAAATATTTTACACCAAAGATATTATCCACATGCTAAAATAAAGACCCAAATAATGCTCCCTTTGGTCTAAAACTAACCTTAATTAAATACACTGCCCCCTATGGTTATTTGACCCTTCAATGATCTAAAAACTATATAATAAATTAAATAATGAAAATATGGCTTTCCATGCATATCCTATGTATTTGGAAACGTAAAAACATTGCCCCGCCCATCACATTTTTATCCTAAGTGTTAAAGACAGATTAAGTTTATAAAGGTTCAACTGTCGGGCCTTTGAAATACACTTATCAACCTTTCCTCACATCAGCTTTTAACCCAAGGTGCTATCACGATTAAGACTAAGGATTATTTTCCATTGAAATTAAACTTTTCATTTGTATCTTATCCCCGCTATGTAAATCCCCAAGCTTTACATAGGCTAAACCGTAGTTAACCATATAACCCCGCCTCATGCACCTCCGCCCATATATATATATCTCTTATATATATATATATATATATATATATATATATATATATATATATATATATATATATATATATAACATCTTTTAACCCTTTTTTAACCTTATATTATCCCGTATACATAAGCCCCACTTACACATACTTTAGACCTTTATCCATTGAAAAACAAAAGGTTTAAACCCCGACCCCACCATATTTTTTACCACACCTTCCCAAGCAAATCATGATCGTTCACTTCTTTTCTGCAGATCCAACGGTGTAAGATCGATGTCACGCTCACAAACTGATCATCTGCCCAAAGCCCAAACATATGCAAAATGGGTTGTTTTACCCATTCCGCCTCCTGCGATGTGGCATCCTCTCATAGGATCGTATTCGTTTCAATAAAACCTACTTACCGCCTGAGCTCAATGCAAAAAATGCTAACGGTTTCACTTTCTGAAAATCCAAACCGCTCCCGCCAGTGGATTAGACCTGCATTTAATGCATTTTATGATGATTCATATCAAAGGTTAAAACCTTTGATATATCATTTTTTATTTTTATTTTCACATTTCAAACTGTAAAAAGCTCTGATAAATTGTGTGAGAACCCTTTGTCCCAAATTGTCGATTTATACCCATAGAAAATCAAATTTGACTTCAGATTCCCTATTTCAAGACTGAAAAATCCATTCTCTACTCTAGCGAGTCAAACCAGACCTCACATTCGTTCTTGAACCTCTAAAACCATTTCAAGCATCCAAATACCTGCGATTTAAGGTATTTTTCATCAGATTAAAACCCTACAAAGTCAATTTTAAACCATCCATAAGTAAAATAATCTTTAAATTAGAAGAACTCACCGAAGAAATTGCCCAAAAATGCCCAAAATAGGTCGAACCGTGACCAATTATTCCCAGAAAATTCCGTGTTTGAAAAAAACACTTTTGAAGCCAATCTCCTCAATTTGTGGCCTCTAAATATCAATTTCAAAGAAAGAAAAGCGTTTAAAGCCTACAGATATCTTAAAAACGACTTTTGGCAGACCAATCTATTCAAGAAACCCTCTTTTTCTGTCGTATCCCAGTTTATATCCTCTGACAAAGAAAAACAACTCCTGAAAAAAATTTAAAATTGCAGTAGTTATTCCAAAATGACCAAAAGAAGATCACAGCTAAACCTGAAGGTTCTAAACCAACCAAGCCTGGAGGATCCAAACCTCCTAAATCTGTAACATCTAAAGCTGTTAAATCTACTCCAATCCTCATTACTAAATCCACTATATCAGTAAATACCCTCTAGCCACCTGTAGCTACTGTAGAAACCCTTCCATTGATTTATATGGATTACAAGATTGTTGATCATATTGTAGAATTCAACCTCTTAGAAATACATAATTGGTGCTACAATAAATACTTGGACAAGGATGAAATGCCTATTTGGGAGATTCATTTGCCCAAATATTCAGTTCCATTGACCCACCCTAGATAAGACCTTGTTAGATTATGTCAAAAAAATTATGAACCAGACCAACGAGCCATTTTTAATGCTGACAGAGAAATCCTTTTTACCATCACAACAGAGTCAATAAATCAAATGCTACAATTACAATCTGATCCTCAATCAGTCCTCCTATCTATAGAAGCTTTGACCTAGTTGTACTTAGGCCTGGATTTCCCAAATAAGTTTATGATATTTCAAAACTTTTTGCCTTCCCATGTTGACATTCCTAAAATAAACCCTCCTTATTCCACTACCAAATTTCCTGAAGGGTCTAGACATATTATCTCAATGCTATCTCTTATACTGGGATACTTTACAGATGGATTCACTGATGAATCCATTCTTGGCTTTCTATCCACCTTATCTCCAGGCCAACCTCCATCAATAATTTTTTATTATGCCAGATTCATAGCAGACAGTATTCATCATCAGCTGACCAAACTACCCACTTAAGGGGTTTTTAGATACTCATCCTACTTGTTTCACTTATTTTTATTCTTCCAAGTTGATAATTTTCCAATTGCATTGAAAAATATGGGCTTAGAGGGAAAGCCTCTGTCGATTATCTTCTGGACTTCCTTGCTTAGGAAAGAGGGCAGTAACTTCACTTATACAAAATTTTCAGACCTTTTCCTGCATCCAGCAATGAACATTTTGTACAAAGCAAATCAGCCCACAGTTAATGAAGAAATGAAAAGAATCTTGCAATTACCAGAACAGAATAAAATGGGAGACTAGTTTCTTTATGAAAAGCATACAAAGATAAGAATTTTTGGATGCAACTTATTACCTTATAAGTTGCCAAAATATATGAGCATGGGAATTTTTGCATTGGAGTATTTAAGACAAATTTTCATTTCTGACTCTATTAACTTCTTAGCTGCTAGGAAGAAGACTCAATTCAAGCTAAAGAGTCAGATTGGTCCTTTCAACATAAACAACAGAGAGGCAGAAAAATAAATCACAAAGAAACTAACAGAGTATAAATTTCAAGAAAATTTTCCATGGAATTATGATCCTCAAGGGATCCTGGGCAATTTAAGGGTAAAATGTAAACTAACACCCTTCATACATGAGCTTAAGCCAGAGATTGAGAAGTTTTCCAATCAAGCAGAATGGGTGGAGAAAACACTGATAGATACAATTACTAATACAAAGACAACAAGAAAAATGGTTACAACACAAGACCTTGAAGTTGTGAAGCAACCAGAGACTTCAGCCAAAATAAAAAGAGAAGAAGGAGCATACACAACAAAAACAACTACATAAACTAAATTCAAAATGATTTATAATAAAATACTTAAATTCAGTTCAGTTGGGAAAGAAAAGGTAATTGAAATTGAAGATACAAATGCTCTAGAAGAAAATAATGATGAATCAATAGTGATAGTCAATGAAACTCTTGCAGAGATTGAAAAAGAGAAAACATCAGGTAAAGATGATGCTCAAATGATTGAAAAGCCACAAAATATGGAGGCCTCTTCCTCACAAACAACTGAGGAAAAGGATTTAGATAACAAAGAGAAATATAAGCAGATAAAACAGAAGAATGAGGAGATCAAGACTGAGATATATTCTCAATTCCTCCAGAAAAAAATAGGGAATCAAAATAGGCTACTGAAAACCTTTGATTATTCTACAAACAAGATGATTATGTCATTTTTACAACCAAATACTTCAACACCAAAGAAAGTGGCAGATTATGAAAAGGTGGAGTTTGCAGTAGACACTGAAAACGTTCATAAGCTGTACCAAATTGAATTTCATAGACATAGCTCTGAAATGTTGTATTCAACAGTGTAACTAAAGCAATGAGTGCTACCAACTTACAGAATACTATTCTTAATATGCATGATCAAATGAAGTTAGACAAGGGATATTTGTATGCAAAGGACCTAAGTATTAAAGCCTTAGAGGATTTAGTTTTACAGGTGGGATATGATCCCTCAAATATTCAAGCAGCAAAATTGTTGGTAAAGAAAAAGAATGAGGATATAGCAGCTTTGAGGAAACATCTTAAGCTTCCTCAAAGTGAGCATCCAAAAACCAAAGAAATCCTTCAAGATCAAACTGAAAAAGAAGAGATGATGAAGCTCATCCTCAAATTAACTACTCAGATAAAAGAAATGGAATCCAAAATGGACCAACTTGTTCAAGAGAAGGAAACTATGAAAGAAACTGAAACTCCTATCATTCCTTCAGTTATACCAGTGATTACCACAATAGTGGCTTCCACATTAGGAGAAAAACTAGCACCAAAAGAACCACTGGCAACTGCAGTGCCAGTGCTTTCAGCTAGTACTTCAACCATAGATTCTTCTACAACACAGGTTCAACAAACAGATGGAGCAGGTCAGATTGTAAAATATATGGAGGAATTTTCTTTGAAGAATAATGAAATCAACAGCCTAAAGAAGATGATTGATAATCTTGAAGCTACAAATAAGTTAGCTCTGATAAATTCTAAAACCCATGAACAGAAGGCAATCAGAATTGGAGATCAAATAAGGGCTTACAAAGGGAGCTAACTTTCACTAAAAAAAAATTCATTTGTAAAAAATCATCTATGGACAAACATAATTGAAGCCATTCACACTCAAAGGCCTTCAATTCAAGTTATATATGAGCAAAGAAAATTATTATTAGCAACTCAGGCAGAGATTCAAAAAACCAAGGATGATTTAACTGATAAGCCAGCTCAGGCTTTAAAACTCATCACATTCCTGAACAACAACAAAGAAGAATTGGAAGAATTACAGGTATTGGACAGAACATAAACCATTTTATAGATTAAAAAGGTGGTAACAAAGAAAAATTTGATGAACAATATGGAAAAGAAATGTGAATTAATGAACATTGCCATAACAAAGTTTTTGGAAAAATACACAAATTTGAGACAGAGAGGTCTTCCAGATATCCATGTTTTCAATGAAAAACTGATGGCCCACAAGGATTATGATAAAAAGATAAGGGAATATTCCAAGGAGCAAGTCAAAAAACCATTACCACAAGGCACTCCCACAGGAAAAGTCCTCCTTCAGCACTTTCAAGATTTGTTTTTTCTACAACATGAGATTAAACATCTCTTTGTGTTCAAGCCCACCTTTGCTAGGTACACAGAAGATGATGAGAATTTTAGGAAGCTAAAGAATGTCGAAATTCCCATTGAAGAATAGTGGAAAATAGTTATATATTTAATGTAACAATGAGAGGTAAAACAGTGAAGAAAATTACCTTAAAAACAGTAAAAAAGAAACAGTGAAATAAAAGGACATTCTGCTGATTTTTACTGCAAAAAGATATACTTTTATAGGAGTAAACAGTGGAAATATCAGTCAAAAATGTATTAGCCTTAAAGAGCAGCGTTAAAGAGTATCAGAGGAAAGAGTATTAGCTAAGGCAACTCAAATGAAGGTATTTTCTAGCGGAAGGTTAGTTCTAGCAGCCAGCAAGCACGACAACTAATCAATCAAAAGCTCCTTGTTAGATAAAACAGTCCTATTTATTTTGGATAAGAGGATAGCTTGCTGATCTCTTAAGCAGCTATCCCTCTTATTATGTAAAGATATTTTCTTTTTCCTAAAGATATTCCTAGACTTATCCTAGGATATTTGTAACTACATTTTGTATAAATACTTCTACATTAGAAGTATTCAGTGTGGAATAAAATTGTTGGACTTTACTATAGACATTTTTGCTGAACATTTAAGGCTATTGTGTGTTTGATTTCAAAGTCGCAGACTGGACAAGCTGACTGGCATCATAATTCAAGATCCCTGTGATAATCTGATGAGTGAAGTACTCCCTTCTTGTCATTTTTTCTTTTTCTGAGTTACATGCAATTCATTATATGTTTGTTTTATCTGAATGTGTAACTAGGAGTATTACTACAGGATTAGTCAAGTGCTCCCTGTCTTTAACTAGTTGCCATTTTAATGTTTTATTCTGATTTTTGGTGTTGAGAATTCTTAATTGCTCTCACTCTCATTTGACCTCTGCCTTCTACTTCCATTTTCCGGATCAAAGGATCCTTAAGTGTCCTTTATCCCGATCATACCACCTCACAAAAAACCACTTTCCCAAATATTTGAGGGTTATTTATCTTGCCCTGAATATATTTGTACCTTTTAGCCTATTTCTAGTGTTGCTAGCTTGATTTAGACTCCATAGCCCAATGGACAAGTATATTTCTCTCTATTTTACCTCCAAGGGATTTTTCCCACCAAACCCTTTAAACCAAAACCAAATTGTACTTTCATAACTAGCCTAATATTTATATCAAAACAAAGATAAATTTTAAAGAGAGAGCCCTCTCTAAATTCTAGGAAGGTTAGATCCTAGAATTTGAAGTAGGTTTGTGGTTACCTCGGTGAGTTCTCTCTTGAAATTGGAGAAATTACTTAGTGATAATAGTAGTGAGTTAAAATTCTATTAAATAAATATGACAATTATTTGGTTCTGAATACAATAGACTATATATTAAATTTATAATTCAAGAATTAAGTCTTTCAATTCTACCTCATAAATATAACAATATTTGAATATATCATAATTGCATAAAAGCTAACAGAATCATAAGAAAATTTCTAATAGAATGTGCATGCAAATGCAGTAGACAACCTCTTGTCTAACTAGGAATATCATATTTAAGCATGCTTTCCCTCAACATGTTTCCATAACTATGTCCAGTTAATTTGGGATGTTGTTTCTCTTAGCCTAGGCTCTCCTTTTGTTTTTTTCCACAAAATCTTCTTTAAAACCATCTTTTCCACTTTCTAGTTTTATTCTTACCTCTTCTCAGCAACTTTCCACTTTATTGAGGCTTTTATTAGATCTTTTTCTCCCATATAATAAAATTTATTTTATTTTATTTTTCTCCAAAGCTTTTTGGAGAATTTTGGGAAAGTATTAGGAATCTAGTCCAACCTCATGGATTTTGACTTTCTGGTCTCATTTTACTTTGTCTTTACATCATGGTACTAATTCCACATTTATATATTAATTTCCACAATTAATATATTTCCATACTTTATTTCTGAGGTCCCACTGACCTTTATGTGTATTCTCTATTTATAGAATGTTGGAAGTAGGGATATTCCATAGTCCCCCTCTAAAACAAAACATCATCCTTGGTGTTTGCCAATCTCCCCATTTCTTTCATCATAACTTCCTACTCCCAAGTAACTTACTCGAGTTTGAAGTGTTTCCACCGCACTTCTAACTACTACTGTTTTATATGGACAAGAGTTCCTTCTTTTTTCCACCTGTATCACAATCCAATCAAGTGATAAGATTCATGTAAAAAAAAAAATCACTATTGAAATATGAAACCAAATTTTCATACCATGAAGTAGAGAAGTTTTATACCCTCAGTGCAATCCTCATGGCCCCACAATTTTGAGGTGATTCTTAACAAAATCATCTGCATGCAATATCATCTTTCTGAATTCTTGCATCATTCTTCTGACGAGCTAAATTTACCTTATTACTTTGGTAACTTCATTTTTTTTTCAGTTTTTTTCCACCTACTATAGTACTTGTATTAATTGAGACAATTTATCCTTCTTTTAACTCTAACTAAGTGGAATGTGGCCCCTTTTCTTTTTCCAAACTAGGTTTTTGACTGCTTTGTATCATTGTATGTCTGATACTTATATTTATATATAGTTTCTAGCAATACATAAGTCCCTTTGACAATTATATTTTATCTGTTTCATATAGTATACCGTATGTCTGCTAATTTTTGTTTTGATCTCTCTTTCTGTCTAATTGTATGAGGATATTAAGCTGTGCTGAAATTCAATTTTGCCCCCTCCTTTTCCTCCAGACTTGATGTTCCCAAATGTATATGTACTTCTAGAATTTCTTTTAGATAGATTGATTGTGTGATTCTATGGAGTTAAATTTTTGTTTATTTTAATATTTTGGATACACGTGATGTACTATTTGTAAAACATAAGTGTATTTTTTTCGTTAGATTCTCCATTCTTCCCAAAAAATTTGTCAAGTTATTACTTGGACTTGCTACTTATTAGTCCCGAATTAAATTCCTTTTCTAATATATTTTTCTTCTATTTTCAATTAAAGAAGGAATTTAATGTATCAACAGGATCATGAAGCTCTAATCTACCTTGTGATTTTTCAATATTGTACCAAGATTGTTTTTGTTACCTCCTTCAAGGTTGTTTTTATATTAATATACCCAGATTTCTTGCATAAGGTCTCTGATGACATTATGATGATATTCATCTCATATTTGTCATTAGAACCTTAAAATTTTACACCTTTACTTGTAAAAAATAGTTTTGGCTGAATTATTATTCAATTTCATTTCACTGAAATCTTACCTATTAAGGGTTTTTCAACAATTCTCCTTGCATTCGTTCTCCCACTTAAATTTTTCACTATTATTTGTATGTGTCAAAATTTGACGAATCTGTTTACTTTCAGATCAATAATTTGGTTTCCCTTTTCCTTCTATTAGTTTTTCCAGGGAACTTTTCCACCTTGCTTATTTTGTGTTTTACTCCATTTGTATATGTGACATATTATCACTAACTTTACCTTTATCTTGGTTCTATTTCCATGTTTTTAAGGTAATTGTTGCATCAACCCATTCTACTTCATAGACTACTTAACTTTATTCACTTTTCTTCGAATGTCAACTTTCGAAATTGATGTAATTAATCCTGCCTTATTTTGCAGCGATCTTTCTCTCAGTCTCTTTATACTAATTTTTTTCAGTATATACCACCACTCTTAAGCTGAGTCAGCAACTTTCGGTGTAGTATACATTTTTTGTTTTAGTTTTCCAACTAATTTGGCATTTGGTGTTTCCACTCATGTTTACATTCTCATTTTTCTTCAATGCATAATTTCTTTTTATTTTCTTCAATATTATGACATTATTCGACAATACTCATGATTGGTTGTATTGCTAGTGTCTCATTGTATTCAGGTCAATTCAATATTACATGTTTCTGATTTATTGCCAATCCCTTCTTAGAATTTTCATGTGAAACTCACATTGGTTTAGTTTTTACATGTAATTACAGTTCTCTAAGTGGTTGTAAGACCATATTACAATGTTCTTATTCGCTTTAGTGGAGTATATCAGAAAATCTTCAGTTAATACTCAAGTTAACTTGTTCAAGTTTTTCAGTATATTACTGTTTATCTGGTACATGTAAATAGGACTGTAACATAGTTTTTTTTTTACGTCCAAAGGTTAACTTTTTAAGCTTATAATGTACTTTTCCAGTTCAGAAAAATGCCTTATAGACTTTTAATTCCCATTTGATCAATTCATTTGTCTATTTTTGCAAAATATAACCATTTCTTGATATTTAACTAGTCTAACTATCAAAGTCTATAGACATCCAGAAGGTATCATCCTTCTTTTTAGCAATCAACCATAGCGCTCCACCTTCAGATACATGCTTGGTTTAATATAATTCTTGTCTTTCTGAATTATCCTTTGTAATTCAACTTTTAGTTATTACTATTCAGGAGTATTTACCCTATACATCCTTCATTTTTTTTTCTAGACTTTCTTTTTTAATTTTTAAAATTTTCTTAACTGTAGATAAGTCTCCCATAGACTCATTCGTGTTGACTTTCCCAATTCCCCAACTTGGGCAGCATGCTCGACAATTTTTTTTTCTTGCTGTCAATTCTTGTTGAAATGTAAAAATATGTTTACTTTCTTTTATTGTAACATAATTTCCTATTTACTTAGTGCAAGTACCTACTTTTCAATCTTCCCTAATGCTTTCTGTGGATCCACTTAATCCCTTTCCACTAGCAGATAATACAATTATACATAAAGAATATTGAAATTATATACCATTTTCTCTTACTTTGTCAGATAATTATTTAGTTTATCATTTACCTTCTATTTTGTTCCCAAAATTTTCTATACCAGGAAAGAGTTTTTACATTTTTCTAGTTTCAATTCACCTTTTCCCACTATATTAAGGCAGATACAATTTAAAATTTTCTACTGAATCAAGTAAAACAACCACTAATTTTTAGAGTGTGTACCTACAATTTCAATCATTGCTAGCTGATTTTTCAGTTTGTCAGTCTCTTACTTCCGCTAGATTTTCAGTTGAGTGATCCAGTCCTTTTATGGCTAGTAACCCAGTCATGTTTTTCAAATAACTGTTTATAATTGTCATTTTCCTTTCTTTCTTTTTAATTTTTTTTGTACAGTTCAAATTTCATTGTACGTTGGCCTTTTCTCCCTTGATATAAGGCACATATCGAAGAATTTTGGTGGACTTCACAATTTATTCTATAATGGGTAGTACCGCCTTAGCTCATACCTTTGGTTTCTTTCACCAAAGTGCTATTTTACCTTGCCACTCATAACCCACAATTCTTATTTTCAGATTTATTCCATATTCACATACCTGGAAGAATCTTGTTTAGGAGTCAGGATTCTAAATCTCTTTCCTTTTCTTATTTAAGGACTAGAGATTTAATTTCAGAATTCTTCCTACCACTCCCTTTTCTTCTGCTTTTTAAGCAGATTATTCTCCATTCCCAGACCTCTCTGAGTTGGGTTATGTTTCATTTGAAACTATACTTCAAGGCAATTTCTTTACCGACTTCTTTTGCTCAATGCTACAACAACCATTCATAGTTAGTCTTTAAATGAACTACTTATTGCTGAAATGTTATTTTTAAAATTTTAGTATTTAGAACGGGTAGGGCCCCTCCCATTCCCAATTCTACTTACAACCTTTCTCTATCTGTCATAACGTAAGCTGTACTTTTTATGCACTGATTCCTGCACTAATTTTTCTTCATAGAAATTAGTAATCATAAATAAAATTTAAAATAAATTTGACAGCAATTTTTTCTTCATCCTATATTGCGACCCATAAGCCCAAAGTTTAACATGGGATCTGATACCATTTGTAACAACTCTACTTATCCATTTTTTTTTTAATTATAGTAATTATGTCATACCCATAATTCTTTACTGATTCATTCTCATTGACTATTGTCGCAATAGTACAATCTTAGATATTATCTCTGCTTAATTTGGTTTTCTGTAACTACATTCGTTACTATGAACATTTAAGTATTCCCTTTACTTACTAAAGAACAATCTTAATTTGTCTTGTATGATTTTTCATAAATTTAATTCTTAACAAAGGTATACATTTCCATTCTTATTTCCTATCCTCATAGGATTATAACTTTTGTCCTTTATGTTCTTTAAATCTACTTTGACCTTATATATATATATATATATATATATATATATATATATATATATATATAGTTTACCTCAACAATATATATAGCACTATTATAGGCCATCCTATTATGTATACACATTGCCACCATGTAAAGTTATTTAGGACCATTTTTCATGCATATATATATACTTACACTTAAGGTAAGGTTATATAGGTATATGTAAAGTATTTTAACCACGTTGATGTAGGTTCTCCATATATTACTTTACCATATTTTATAAGAATACCTCCATACATATTATTCTTACCCAATATATAGCTATCATTTCATTCACTTCACATACCAATCTATATACTCAATTCACCTCATGTATAGCTCCATACATTTGATAACTATTCGAATAATGCATATGTGACAACATTGTAATATATTCGAATTATGAGCTTGAAAACTGTAGGTTGTATTACTCTTCCCATACCGACCGTTTTCATCCCATCCTCTAACCATTTAACTTACCCATACCCATCATTAAATTCTATATATTAGAATAGTTGTTATTTATATTTATAATTCAATACATATGAATATTTTTGAATGTAAGTGAATGCATATACCTCTATGTTTTATCACACACATATATATATCATCTTTATTATATCTCTTACAACATCCTCATTAACTCAACCTTATGCACTATTCCATATGCATTTCAATAATTCGAATGAACTATGGGTAACCACATTTCCAATGTATTCTATTGGCAACCATAATTGGTATTAACCATCAAATGCTTTCATTTCTATAGTTAAGTACAATACGTTGGGTTTTGAATGCTCTGTACATGAATTTAATTCACCTCGTCAAACATTAGTATTCATTGTACTTATCTTCTCGGTTTCTCCAAACATTTAACCTTTGTACCTCCTTCACCAAAACATCACATGGGCATATGTACAAATTGTACAGGTGTAGGGTGGATCTCCCTTGGTTTTTAACGGTGTAGATCTACTCATCTTCCCTCCTAGTCGAATTGACTATGGCTAGGGTTTTTGTTTATTCTTTTAGTTTTCCTTTGTGCAAAACCTACGTAGATATCTCTCTTGTCCACTTATCAATTCTCTAGTTTTATGGAAAACGAATTATGATACGACTTGGGTTTTGAATGCTTTGTACATGACTTTAATTCACCTCAACTGACATTTGTATTCATTATACTTATCTTCTCAGTTTCTCCACGCATTTAACCTCTGTACCTCCGGCATTAGAACATCACATGGGTATATGTACAAATTGGATAGGTGTAGGTTGGATCTACCTTGGTTTTTAATGGTGTATATCTGCTTGTCTTCCCTCTTAATCGAATTGACTATGGCTAGGGTTTTCGTTTATTCTTTCAATTTTCCTTTGTGAAAAATCTACATAGATATCTCTCTTGTGCACTTATCAATTCTCTGGTTTTGAGTATGGAAAACGAATTATGATATGACTTGTATAAGCCTCGTTCGAATGTCCTAGTCCATTGTCAACCTTCAGTTTATAATCTGCTAAGGTAATAGTCGGTTTTTCCATTGCATCTCACTTTCCTCATTTTATCATTCTGTATACACAAATCGTTTTTAAATTTCATTTTTTTTATTCTGTCTCTGTGTCAAATTTTTATTTATATCATTTAATTTCCTTCCACATTGCACGTTCTGGAATTTAGGGCTTGGTATATGAGGATTGATAGCTATATGATGAAGCTGGGATTTACAAGAAGTGAAGTTGATCTAAACCTTTACTTTAAGGTTGATAACGACAAGCCTCTTATTTTGGTGCTCTATGTGAACGATATTTTTTTGATAGGTTTAGACCCTCTCATTTATCAATGTAAGAGGGATTTGGCTTTTGAATTCGAGATGAAAGACCTAGGACTGATGCACTACTTCGTAATATTCTAGGTCTAGCAAAATCCAGGTGAGATTTTATTTTCTCAAGGAAAATATTATAAAGTTACTTGAAATATTTGGGATGGTGGACTGCAAGTCCTTGATTACTTCGATGGAACTCAACTTTAAGAAGCTATGCGGAAGTGTTGTTGGGACATATTTTGGAAATCCTTCTAAGTATCGTCAACTTGTGGGGGCATTTATGTTCTTGGTGACTCTTGTCCGGACATATGCTTTGCACTGAATACATTGATTCAATTTATAGTCGAGCCTAATAACATACACTGGATTGCTGCTAAGAATATTTTGACATATCTTTGGGGCACAATCAACTATGGATTGAGATACACTGCCAGGAATTTGAGACTCCATGAATATATTGATGTTGACTGTGTTGGAAGCGTGGTGGATCATAAGATCACATATGGATGTTGCTTCTCTCTAGGTTCCGCTTTGATATCCTGGATTATAAGGAAGTAGAAATTAGTTTCTTTGAGCACCGCCGAGGTCGAATACATTGCAGCAAGTGTGGCCTATTGTGAAGTTGTTTGGTTGAGGAATATCTTTAGTGATTTGTTTAAGCATGTGCTCCATAACACTGTGATCTACTGTAACAAACAAAGTGGGATTCGACTTTCTGAGAATATCATGTTCCACGACCGCTCCAAGCATATTGATATCAGGTACCACTTTATCGTGGGTATGGTACAATGGGGAGTTGTAAGGCTCCATCACATTGGAACTTATGATCAGGTCGTATATATTCTCAGAAACACCCTGGGGAAGGTCAAATTCTTAACCTTCCATGAGAGACTTCAAGTCATGGAAAGACCTACCTATGAGGGTCCCGCTTGAGTTGGACATTCAGCTCTGGGAGCTTTGGGGGCTTGGGGGTACTTCTTGGAGCTACGAGTGACCATAGGGTGAAGTTCACCTTTCCCTAGTCATGCGTTGTGTACATGGTGAATGGTTCACCTTCCCCTATGATACCCCCTTTATTGGTTGATATATGAGCAGGTTCACCTTCTCTTGTTGCCCCAACATACATCCTACTTGTGTAGTCTAGGGGTCATGGGAAGTACCTCTCATTTGGATAATGAGTTGGGAAATGAGGATAGAGACCATAAAACTACCAATGGATGCTTCATGTACTGTTGTACTCTCTATGCTAGGATGCATGATTTTAAGCAACTTGATCTAGGATCAAGTATGGTTGAGGTTTTTACCTCTATACTGACTTTGGGTCAGTGGCGAGTGGCAAGGTCTTGTGACTCACTCTTGATCAAATTATTCTTTATTATTTCTTCATAGTTCAGCAGAGTAGAGAAATGAAGGGATGTTAGAGATGGAACAGGTTGATAGATGGATTGGTAGGTGGATTTATCCCTAGTTGTGAGGCAGTGTTAAAATTGGAAACTAGGGCCAAACTCTACCTTGGACAACCCATATGATGGAGATGATATTTTTATTGGATTTCTCTTTCCGAGAAGTGCAAGATTGATCTAAATATCATCTTTTTTTTTATGAGAAGAAGTGAGATTTTGAATTTAATCTCTCACACATGTGCAAATCATCACAGTCGACCAGAAGTCTAATGTAAGCTCATAAGCCCCAATCAATGTGCCTCCACTCTCAACAAATTGTATAAATAAGAGAGACTTCTTCATCATTTTGTACATCATCACTCATCACATATTTCTCTCTCCTCTCCTCATTGGTTTGTAAAATAAGGAGCAACTCTTCTCTTTTCACACATGTGGCTAGGGTGACCGAAATTTTTAGGCTGAAATCAGAAATTTGTTTTGGGGAAAATTGTAGAGCATTGATCAAGGGTCAACACCACATATTTGAATTTGGTTTTAAAGAAAGAATCTTGATCTCTTGAGGCCGCATTCTTTGGCACACATACTGAGGCAATTGGATCAGGTTTACGTGCGTTGACTACAACACCTTTGACCGTAGCGTTGACTTCTGTGTTGACCAAATTTGACTGTGATTTTTGGATTTGTTTTGGGTTGAGTTTGACTATATTTGAGGCCTCTTTGACTGGGTTTGACCGATCTAATTTGGAGGAGTATTTTTGCTGGTTTGACTAGTGTTGAATTTTTGGTTAGGGCATCCTGTTGACTACAGTTTGACTCGACTATTTTGGCAGTGATTGTCCAAGTGTATTTTGTATATTGTACTCTTTCTCTTTGCTGACCTTTTGAAGAATAATAAGAATATTTGATCAAATGGTTTTCCCCACATTATGGTTTTTCCCTGGCATCCACCAAATATTATGTCCTCTTGTCTTGGCTTATCTTCTACTTATGGTTTATGTTCTACCTACATTTACTATCAATGTTAATATGATTGCTAATTAGGAAATTTATATTAGGCTTATAAGTATTGGGCTTATAAGAAAAATTGAAGTAAATTTCTCTAAAGCATACAACATACCATTGTTATCTGAAATTAACATATACACCTTAACAACATCTCTTAGTCCAAGGTAATATTCTTTTATGAGGATGGGGCCACGTAAAAGTCCAAGGATAATAATCTAATAATATTTTATATGGGAATGAGGCCAAGTAAACCTCGTGAACGACTCTAATAAAATCGAGACCTCAGTGACACATTCTTGGCCTTGTAGTAAAGTAGAGATATAGTATGAAGTTATGCTAGCCACACCAAAAAACTTAGAAGAAGTAAACTAAAATTAAAATAAAATTAAATTGAAATTAAATGAACACCATAGAAAATAGTCCATGGAGGTTTTACAGTTTCATAAAAATCTTCTACAATTACGTCTCCACGAAACAAATTACCCATACACTAAAAAAATAAAAAATCCCCAAAACGTGGGACTTTGTAGACGATTAGGGTTTCAAAAACTTCAAATTTAACAAAATATTTAATATAATGCAGAGCCCTAAAAACATTCAGTACCCTGGAACAAGGGAATTTGCAGCAAGCAACCAGGATTCTAGGGTTTCAATTCTATCATGACATCAATGACCTATCCATGTTTCAAATGTCTCCTAACCACAAAAAATAAGTAAAATCTCAGCACCCTCCACACAAATTTAGAAGAATAAAGACAATCCTTAAGGGCACTTTGTTCCATAAACCATTTGAGAATAAAAAACACATACCTTTCTCTTGAGATTGTATCATTATCATTCAAACTTGACCAAGGAGATAAGTTAAATTAATATTCTGCAAGGTGGTGAATATTATTTGAAGCCCGTTACACGGAGATACTAAGATTGAGAAACTATCTTTGGTGCAGAGAATCAGTAAAGCTAAACCAATTTGTGTGTGAATAATTCTAATTGAAATTAATGAAATTGAGTCGCCTTGCATTGAATTTAACATTGTAGCTGTTAGAGGTCAAGGTTGCCCTGATTGTATAGCGAACATAGCCATTCCAATTATCACGATCATAAATAGTAAAATTCTTGCAACATGCAGAGAGCATTAACCTATTAGGCTCATCACTGTGAGGATCTATTTGTTCTCCCTGAAAGGCGCACACATAAGCAACAACATATTTACTGTCAATCAAAGGATCTTAGAGACGAGTCTCCTGGCCACATCCCCATTGAGGATCTCTGAAGATATTAACATTAGGAGCCCAAACTGTGAGACCCACCTGAACAGAATTTTACATTGCACGACCTTCAATGGAAATGGGCTTTTCAATTTCAGTCCATAAGGTTTAGTTAAAAGAAGCTATAGTGAGAATAATCTGCGGAAAACCGATGGCTGCCTTGATGGTTCCATAGAAGTGAACCCCTGTTCCATTGGTCGCAATGTCGTGGATGGACTCAGACCACCATTTGTATCTCGGTACTCCCAGTCTTGCTATTTCTTTAGCCGAGGTCAAGATTTGTCTTAGTTTCTCCTGCAATGTATGTCGTTTTATTAAGTCTTCAACATGGGTTTTATTCCATCCAATATTTCCAATGAATTTCTTTTTAAATTATTTTAAATTTATTTATATTAACATAAGAGTTTTTTATGCGAAAATAGTTTTTTTAACTATTATATTAATGCTTAAAAGGAAATTTACTGCCGACAATATATGTATGTCTTTAAAGTTTTGAATAAGTTCGGATTTTTTAATCTTAAATATAAAGTGAATCGGAAGGAAATAAGGTTTTTTTTAACATTTAGAAAATGTATTCATAAGAGTTATTAATATGTAAAGTAAAAACAATTAAATCATTAACAAAGGTTTATATACTATGAAAAAATTAAATAAAATTCATACCTAAAAAATTAACAAAGATTTATATATCATTGAAAATTTAACCAAGGATTATACTAAACAATTAATAAAAGTTCATACACTATCAAAAAGTTAATTAAGGTTCATATCTAGATTAACAAAATAGTATACACCATTAGAAATTTAATTAAGGTTCATATCTCTTTACTAAATAGATATATAAATATATATGTTAGGTTTATCTATTTAATATTTATCAAATGTAAATATGAAGATTTATTACTAAATTTAAATGAACTCACACTTTTAAAATAAGAAATGTTAAACAAATATTATGTTTATCATTTATTAAATGTAAATATGATCAATATTTAACCTTAGATTTAAAACAACTCACACATTTAACATAAATCAATGAAGTTTAAAAATTAAACATTATAGCCAAAGAAATATAAATATGAATATTAATTTGACTATCTAAATATTACCTTTATTAAAATTATAATGAAGACATTAATGTAAAGTAGATAGATGATACATGCAATTAAATGTTAATTGTAGATGAATCCATCTACATTGTTAAACTTTAGAGGCAAAAGGGTATTTATAATTTTAACACTGTAGATGGATTCACATACCCCTTTGTCTCTAAATTTGAGCAATTTTGGTTGTGTTTACAGAGTTTCATTCACAATAACATCGAGAGAACCATCAACATAACTCTTTCGATGTCGAGTCATCAAAACAACATTACAATTTATTCTATTTTCCAAATTCGTGCTTACATGGATAACACCACAAATTTCGACGAATTTTTTTAGGATTTCTCATTCATTGAAAATTTGTATCATAATCTTACCATATTACATCTTGAATTTGTGAAATGCTACTTCATTAATGGGATGATACTCATGAGCTAGGGCCCAGAATATCATTTAGTTAGCTGACACATATAATATACCACATGTATTATGTAAAGTTTGGATTAACAAAAGAAAATTTCACATGATATTTATAACACCAAACTCATATTGTAGCCCTCGTGTAAAATACAAGGGCCACTCGATAATATAATGCTCTATGTGGGAGTCATAACTTAGGTAGTGTTTGTTTTCATAATAAAATTAAATTCGAGTGGGTAAATACCCAACCCTTTTTTTGTTTGAAGAACTTTTCAAACATCACCCCTATTATGTATATACCATGGGGGATTCATTGAGGGAGAAATACCATACCACGTGGGTTTATATTGGGGGATATATATTGAGGAAAAAAATGACATAATATATTAGGGGATATATAGGGGGTAAATTTTTTTATATTGAAAGGTATACAAAATTGGAGCTCAAATTTAATGAAAAAATATAAAGGGGTATAGTAAATGTTAATGAAAAAACGGATAGCTCCAATATTTAGTGAAATTAGGGGTTATTTAAATTGGGAATGTGTAATGGGATGATAATGGTAGGGGGTTAAATAATGTTATTTTTAGAGGTATTTTCCAATATTTAGTCAAATTAGAGGTACTTTTTAGTATGCCACGAAGGCACACGATACATTATAGGTTCATTGAATGAAGCCTCCATTGTATATAATGGAATTCAACCAACAACTTTTAAGAGAATTTTATTTATTAATTGTGTTACAACAAATTATGAACATGAGATGTAAAAGCTTTATAGTTCACTTTTATGTAAAAATAACCCAACATGAAAATTATTTTAGCATCATTTTCTTAGACAAGAAAAAATTACCCGCACAAATATCACTTCATACCCCTCATGAAGAGAGGGTTCCACCCTTGACTGAGTTTTAATTGTTATTGTTGAAAATCAAATTTTGTTTCTTTTAGGAGAGAGTCATTATGATTTTCAATGGATTGCGTATTATGTGGATAAGTGTTTCAACAACCAACATTTCACAATGAAGACCTTTCTTACTTGGACTTGGACCCACCTCTAGAGGCTTGATAGGGAGAGATATCACAAGTACCACCTTCAAGGCTAGGGGAATCAAACTAGAATGGCATTGTAGAATTCGAGGCTACCCATTATGCGCATGAGGATGAGAATGATGATTTTAATGACGACCATCAACAATTATAGTTGTAGTCTTGTAGTATGATGTTTATTTTCGATTACAGAGGCCATTTAGATCCTATTTATTGATGTATTTTGGTTCAAAAATGTTTTGAATGAAGTGTTAATTTGGTTATATGTGCTCTTACTTTCTATATAAATAATAACTTTTGCATATTTTTGTATAAATGGCTTGGATTCATACAGATGGACATGAATATATATGTTTTTATTTAAAATTTTAATATTTTATGTGTTTGTGGTCGACTAGGTATTTGGTCCAGGTTTTTTACCAGTTCTGATCAATTCCTGGTTCAAAGCGTTTTTCGATTAGATCACTAGTTCAATTCCAATAGTTCAATTCCAATAACATTTCCATGGAAATTATAGGGTGTTTCTCTAGGTTTGCATCCAGTTCCATATAAAAGCTTTCAAACTCATCTAGCAACCTCTCCATCCTATCCATCTGAGTATAGGATGGAGAGGTTGGTAGATATAAATTATTTGAAAAATAAAAATTAATTAAAATGGGTTATTCCCTGATCATTGCACAACAAATTTAATGAAAAGTGAGCCCAAAACATATGCATGAAAGTTGAAATGAAAGCACCATATTATACACTGACATTATACAAGCACTATTTATAGAGAAATGTACAAACCAACCTTCTGCACGGGTTAACTGCAATGTAGCTTCAACTCTTTTTCTTACATCTCTTAAGGATTTGTGGTTCTATTACTCAGTGTTACAGTGGCAGCAAATCACTTTTACAATGGGTTGTCACTACTGTAATAGGGAGTTGCTGCCAGATTTGTTGGCACTATTATGTGAATGAATTATGTGGTGAATTTAGATTGCAGGCCTCTGAAAGACTAAGTCACCTCATTAAACAACAAATTAATGTGAGACCTCTTACCTTATTAAACAACAAATTAACATGATAAATATTTGTTAGTGAGAGAACTCAATGTCAATAAGGGTACAATTCCAATTCAAATGTATGATCATATAAAAAATTACAAATGCTTAGGGTTAAACCTAAGTATGAAAAATCCAAACACTTTCGACCCCTAAGTTTATAACCTAATTAAACAACAAATTAATGTGAAATTCTTAATTAAACATCAAAACCTTAGACATCTTTGCTTGTGAGAGAACTAAATGGCAATAAGGGTACAATTCCAATTCAAATATATAATCATTTAGAAAATTACAAATTCTTAAGTAATAAACCCACCTTTTAGATCAAATCCATTTATTTATACATTATCATGAATTAATAATAAAAAACATGAAGGACCAGTTATTCTTTTAAACCCAATGTCCTGCTCCCAAGCTTGGTTGGCAACTCATAAAATATGAATGTATTAATTGAATGCCAAACCTTACAAATTGGAGAATTAAGACATGTGAATATCAAAACAGATTAATTGGAAGATAAACATTTATAGTATGAAATTAAAGATGAATATATAGGTTGTTGATAAAAATATATTTTTTATTAATTTTCTTATAAAATATAATTAATTTTAATAAAAATTTTGAACATTCCATTATTCAATTTTAATAATATCATTAAAATTTGAGAGTATTTTTATATACACTAAAATTAATATAAAAAAAACCACTTCAGTTAAATATAATTAATAATAATAATAAAATAGAAATAAATAATAAAACTTATCTCAATATTAACATTTTCTTCTTATCTAATTTTCTAAATTAAGTACGTTGTTACTCATCAATACATTGCTTTATACACATTGTCAAGCAGTGCGGGTGTGCATTGCTTTACTCATAGAATTTTTTATTTCCAATATTAGTGACTAAAGTGGTTGCTTTTAATCTGTATGAAATTAGCATTGAATAGGATGGCTTTGCTTTTATTTTCTTATCTGTACGTTTGGATGGGCCCACTATTGTTCACTGCACACACTCCTTCTTAGCAGAGGCCACTGTAGGAAAGGCGGAGACACCTACGGCAAGGGTGAAGGCAGTGGATTCATTAGTAACCTGGGTAGTTTCAGTTTTGACTTTAAATCTTAGTAGGCAGCTCGGCCACTAACAGACTAAGTGTGGATATTAAAACAAGCAGCCAGGAATGATGTAAAAGCATTCTTTATCAAGGTGTTACAATTTAATTTTAATTAGTATATATTCATTTTAATATGAATTTATTTTTAAGTAAGATGGAGAAAGATTAAATTTTATTATATAGTAATATCTTTTTAGAATGCAAAATTTGAAATAATATTTACATTTTAAGAGATTTAATCTTTTTAAGTACTTAGTAAATTAATGATTAACATAGATTTATAATGGTTTTTTTATCTCTCTACTATGTGTAATTTTTTATTGTTTATATTGTATTTTTAAAAAAATTATTGTTAATAATATTTTATATTAAAATTGAATGAGTTACACATTTTTCTATTATTACTAAGTAACTAAATAATTTTTAGTTTAATTGTTTACTTTCCAACATTAAAATATTTTATTAATGTAAACACACACACACACACATGTATATATGGTAATATGGACCAAATATACTATGTTTTCATTATAGTGAACAATGTTTTTTCATTTAAAATGATTTTACAAGTTGAGTGGAGACAAAATTACATATTCTTACATTCTTTTATACTTGATTGTAGAATGAGCCTCTTAGCATGAAGTAGGAAATATTAACAACAAATGTCCATAATTGTAATCTTTATCAACCATTAATGTACTCACTAGTTCAAAAAAAACTATACTTTACTTTATTGTTAAATAAAAAAAAATTAGCTAATATACTTTATTGTTGAGTAAAAAGAAAGCTCAACTAGTACTGCCAAATGCATTAAAAATTTCCAAATTAAAATCATTATAATTTAAATTAAATTTTTTAAATAGGTAATATTCCAGAATTTTAATAATTAAAAAATTAACCTCTAACCAATTAATCATAATCATGTAAAGATATGCATTGTTCAGTATGGAGTGTGATGATAAGAAATATACTACTGATATCTAAAGGTCATCCCCTCATTATTTCGAAACGCAATAATATGCATTGGAAATATACATCATGTTATATTTTCTAATAATGCAGTGTGATTTGTTAGAAGGAAGTGGAGTGGCACAATTTCGAATACGTTTCAAAGAAAGGGCTCACTAAATTATACAGTTTTCTTTGTGATTAAGCATAGCTATTTCTAAAGTTTGAAAAGGATCATAATCCCGGTCAACTTTCTGAGTGAAAAGGATTTCAGAAAACAAAATCATTTATAAAAAAGAAATTATTCTAAGTCAAGATAATTAGGTTCAAGGCCACTGCCGACTGATTAGGTGCCACAGTACTACGTTTACTACTGGTTGGAGAGAGGATTTGAAGATAAAACATTAATGCGAATAGCTAGGCAGGGTGATGGCAGGATTAGTCTTTAGTCACAATAACCAGTGTCAGATCCAAATACACTAAGTGAGAGCTGGTAGTCTTTCATAGTCATCCTTAATTTTTTAGAATGTTCTAGTTGAGAATGACGTTGAGTCAGTGGCACCTGGTAGTCTTTTCATAACCATCCTTAATTTTTGAGAATGTTGTAGAATCAAATAAATAAGTTCAGAGTGAATCACTGAATTGTACATCTCATTCAAAAATATTCTCGAAAATCGAATTAATTTCTGCAGTCCTTCACTCGATCATTTATCACTAATCGAAGGCCTAAACTCAACACTTTTATGATGAGAGGGCTCTCAGTCGAAGTGGTAAAGGGACAGTCAATCCAACTGCCAAGTCATGACAACACGGATCGTTGTGAAGAATTCTCTCTCTCTTGCTCCGAGTTATCAAATCTATCAACTCTGGATTGATTGAGTGGTTAGGAACACATTGTTACCTTTGTTTTCATAAAGTTGGTATCTTATTATAGGTTTCAGGACTCACCATTCAAACAGGAAGAGGTTGGAGGTCTCCTAATTATCAAATCTATCTGCTCTGGATGGAGTGGTCAAGAACACATTGTTGCCTTTGTTTTCATAAAGTTGGTATCTTATTATAACTTTCAGGACCCACCATTCATAGGGAGAGAGGGGGATTCATAGAGGGAGAAAGAAGAGAGAGACCTCCATTCATATAGGGAGAGAAAAGGAGAGGGACCTCCAGAGAGCATAAAGCGTCACGTCATGTTGGACATGGACGGTCCAACGTGACAGGCTTAGTTTAGTTGTAACCTAAGTTGAGGGCCCGAGGGCCCGGGATGTTAAGGTGGCATGACAATATGTATGGGAGACGAGGATGAGTAAACTTTTATACTACTCCCTCTTGGCATCAATATTATTAGGGGCGGGTTATGGATGTGTGAAATTATTAATCAATTAGGGCCTGTTATGGCATGTTATGGACCTGTTATGGATGTGTGAAAGAAATTGTTAATCGGGGTATAAATTTGATGGGGATTTTTTATTTTTTATCTTTTTTCAAACTAATTTTTTTATGAGAAGATTTTTTCAAAAAAAAATTTATGTGTTTTATATTGTTTTTTCATGATATCACAATTTTCAAATTAGAATAAAGTAGTTATTTTCTTAATTAACTTGAATTGATTATTTTCTTTTCATCTACATGATTGAGGTGATTGAGGTGATTTGAGTTAATTCAGTAAATTTTATGAAGACAACTGGCTATAGTGAGAGTCATAATACAATCTAATACCTAACATTCTTTATTTTGTAGAGGGAGATTGATGAAGCACGTTTATGCATACACTACTGAATAATAAGTGGTTTCTAGATAAAAAAAGAATTCATATAGTTAGATAATCATATATTCATAATAATGTTTTGAAGGTTTTTATGGTAGTTTTTTCAGGTCTAATTTCTTGCACAATCGAAGTGCCTTAAGAGTTTTTTAGGGTGCTGAATCCATATATATAGTCAAAAAACCAGTTTAAATAACAGAAATCAAGATTTTAGCTCAATTTTTTTCACCCAATTCCATCACTTGAAACTCCAAAAAATGGCACTAAAAAACACTCCATTGATTTTAAATTCAAAATAAAACTCTTACTTTCTTTTTTTCTAGATACACTTTTCTCAACAATTTAGTAGTTCCATAATCACCAAAAAAGAACTGCGCATAATAAATTTAATCTATATTTATTATAATCAAAATAAATGATTTTTTTTTTTTAAACAATAAAATATCCACTGAACACTAATGCATATCCCTTGATATCAAATAGGCCGAGGACCAGCAAATTGCTAAACAAATAGGCGTCCGTGCAGATTCATAAATGTCAAATTTGAGTACAACCACTCTTTGTATTAAATCACAAGAACATGATACTTCAACACTGATAATGATTTTAAAATTTGAACTAGTAGGAAATGTGAATTTAAATAATTTCTAATGTTCATCTGCTAAGTACGGAGTCTATACTATTTTTCATCTTTCTTCTTGAATTGGTTTTAAAATTAGGTGTTTAATCCAGCTATTTGAAATCGGTTATTATCGGTACGGGTGTTTAATGCAGCTCTTTCAAATCATACTATATATTTCAGTGAGTAGAGGGTTAATATTTTGGTTTGGTCCATCTTTCTTCTAGAATTGGTGTGTTTGGTCGAGCTATTTGAAATCCATTATTATCGGCACAGGTTTTTAATGCATCTCTTTCAAATCATACTATATTTTAATGAGTAGAGGGTTAATATCTTTGTTATTATTATGTAGATATGTATAACCTAAATTTGGTAAACAGAAAATTAAAAAGAAATATTAATAATAAAAAGAATATTTCAACCATATTTATGTGTATAAATATAATTTTTAAATATTATGCATTAATTTTATATTAATAATTGTAAAATTTATAAGAGTAAGTTAAGAAGGTCACAATTTTGCTTGTAAAATAATAAAAATTTTGGCAAAATTTTCATAAAAATTGGCAGAAATTTTGGGAAATTTGAGTTGCTATTGTCAAGTGAATTTTAGTGGCTAATATTAGCAGGTGGGCCTGGCTAGACAACTCTTTTGGCAAAGTTTAAATTGTTTACTATGATCTTTATGCACTTATTATGTAATGTTTAAGGTATTTACTCTGATTTGGTATTATACCATTAAACTTCCATAAAAACACATAAGCAAAGCATCTTTATAAAAACAAAAAAAAAATTATTTATATATTTTCATAAAAGTAGACTAAAAATGACTACTGTGGATATTCTGAGTTTTACATTTGAAAAACTACACCACAGAAACCTCCAATCTAGCAAATAAAAACTAATTTTTCAATTTATATTATAATATTTTTAAATCAAGTGTCATAAAAAATTTTAATTATATTTTTTTATCTTTATTTATTTAATCTTTGTCATGATAAATATTTATGAAATATGAAATAATATTTATATATTTATATTTATAGCTATTAATAACAAGTCTAGATCTATCTTAATTTTGTATGTATTATAAATTACTATTCATAAAAATAAAATAAAATAATTAAAAAACTCTAGATTCATCTTAACTTCCAATCTACTAAGCCTCTACATATAAATAAATTCATTATGATAAAATTCATAGAAATGAACAAGTTTAAGAAGTGGAATGAAATGAACACATTTAAGAAGTGGAATGAAATAAACACATTTAAGAAGTATATCTATTAATTATAGGAAAAACATTCAAAATAAATGGAAAACCAATTATAGAAAAAACATTCAAAATAAATAAAATTAATAAGGAAAACATTTTAATATAAGAAAAATGAGATTGAAAAAATGATTTTAAAATTAATTATAAAAATGCTAAATCATTTATAATTTTAGAAAAATGTTTAAAAGAAAAATGATACATAAACACATTTTAAAATTAACTACAAAAAATGTGGAATGATTTAATTATAATAAAGAAATAATTTGAAATAAGGTTAACATGAAAATATTTTAAAATAAGAAAAATATTCAGTAAAAAAATTATAATATGTTAAAAGTAATAAGTTTTTAAAAATTTAATAAGAAAAATGATATGGAAAAATAGTTCAAATAAATTAAAGGAAAAATGACATTGAAAAAATTATTATGAGGAAGAAATAAAATTAAAACAAAAGTAACATTAAAAACTATTCAATAAGGTCAAGTCCCACTAGCATAATATGTTGAGGATGGGAGGATCGAACCTCGCAAAGGTTGTTGTGCCCATGATAGGGGGAGGAGACAAGTTAAAACCATTTATCTTAGCTTAGATTTCCATGGGTAGCGGTTTCTCAAGCCACAGGTCAAGCCTGATGCAATCTCTAATGAACTTAGACCACTTGACAAAAAAGTTATTATTTAATAAAGAAATAGAAACAAGCTTAATAAGAAAAATGGTATGGAAAAACACTTCAAATAAATTTGAATGAAAAATCACATTGAAAAATTCATAATAAAGAAGAAATAAACTTAAAAGAAAAATAGCATTGAAAAATAATTAATAAAGAAATAGAAGCAAGCTTTCAAACTTTTCATATAGAAATTAAGTTTAGATGCCAAAAAAACTATTTAATAAATATAAATACATTTATATTTTTTTCTAAAAAAATTAGGTTTAATTGAAAAAATTAATATAATCAATTAAATCAATCTCACAATTTTATGAAAATGTTTGGGTGTGAGGTCTAGTTATGGTTTTAGCTTCAGTGTTTCTGTGTCGGTCGCAACGATTTTTTTTTCTTTTGACATCTTTTGGTTAATCATTTAGGGTCTATAGGGATTTGGTCTTGTTGTGTCATCACATGAGCATTGTGGGAGGGAGGGAAGAGACCCCCTCCCTAGTAAATTCATAGGGAAGTCAAACAGGGAACAATGAAAGTCTCGTTCTAGGGGCCCAATGGCAGGCTCGTATGTAGAGTCATTGCCTTCCCAAAGCCATTGGAAATCTGAAGTTTGTTACACCAAACAATTGCTTGGGGGATTATTGAAGCTACATGAAGAACCATACCCTAATTTGTAAGTTAATGGGAATTTGGCCAAAAGAACAAGAAATAATCTAATTTATTCAAGTGAAATGACAACCACAAGGAGTAACAGAATTGTGACTTAGGGCAAAAGGATTCTTCATAGTAATTTTTGAAGCCCTGAAGTATCAAAATAGTGTTTTATAAAATAGGCCTTACTTCATGAACAATGTTGGTTTATTTATGTGGTTTTGGGAGGAGGGTTACAACCAAGAAAAAGAGTTCCTAGCGGCCCCAATCTAGGTTTGAATATTTTCACTCTCGAATGACTTTTAGGAAGTCGATATCCTGGAAGGGATTGGTAATGCTATAGGGAAATTTTTCAATGTTTTAGAGGTAAACAAGCAGTGCAAGATTGCTTACTATGCCATAATTTGCATTTACATGAATATTGCGAAGCCCATCCCTGCTGCGATCGATATAGAGTACCATGATGTTGTTTGGACCCATCCTTTAGACTACAACCACATCCCCTTCAAATGTCATTTTTGCCACAAAAATGGTCACATGATTAATGATATCTCTCTTACTATAGTAGAGAAACAAGAGTGAAGGGAGTGGGAAAGCAACCAGGGTTCCCAGGAGGTGTCGTGCCACCGCAAGAACCAAGGAAATAACATAAACGAGATCTTAGGAGCAACCAATAAGTGAAAATAAAATCCAGGGACATCCACGGAAATCCTCAAAGGAATTTATTCATAAACATAGGATATCTGACCCTAAAGCAGTTGTTGAAGAGAATCCCTTAACCATCCTTTCACACGTAGAACCCCTAGACAATACTCCAATGCTTAAATAGGTCACTCCTCTAGAAAAACTAATGGAAATGGAGAAACTAGCACTAATGAAGTATATATCACTAGAGGAACCAAGTAGAGACTCACTCCTGAAGGAACTACTCGCAAAAATGACCTCAATTCTGGAGGTGAAGGACCAACAAGACAATCTGGAAGCCAATAATGTTGGAATTTCTAAGGACATGGATGAGGGTAGAAGTGAAATTGATCCCAGCTAAACAACTCCACCATTTTTGAAATTTATACGGGAAATGGCAGCAATCTAATCTTCCCCTAATGGGAGCTCCTCAGGGGAGAGACGTAAAGGGGAATCACAACCACAGAAATCCAAAGAGTAGGCGACGAACAATCGCAGTCACAAGGGGCATAAAACATCACATAAAACCCTCCAGGCCACAAGTGAGTTTTTCTTAAACTATGGGAAAATTAATAAGATAATGAAGTATTTTCTCCCTGATACGTAAGATAATTCATGAAGATGGTTTCATGGAATATCCGGGGCATGAATAGTTTAGGTAAGCAACATTATTTAAAATAAAATATCATAAAAGAGAAATTGGATATAGTATTTCTTTAGGAAACCAACGTTCAGATTTCAGCATTGGGAGATATTCTAGTTCGGTGTTGGATAATATGTGAAGCTATGGCCATAGATTCAAAATGTAGTGCGAGAGGGTTGGTAGTGATCTCAGACCCCAGAGAAATTCTCTTGAATCACTAGATGTCTACCCCAAGTATACTGATAGACCACTTTCAAAACCTCGGTTTGGGGGAAATTTTTGGGTCTTTGTGGCTTATGGGGCCACCTTGTTGGGTAGAAAGGAGGGATTTCTCAAGGAACTCTGATCCCTACACCAAATTTTCCAAGGCTACGGTGGATTACCAAGGAGGGACTTTAATTTGAGTCAAATTTTGGAACAAAAAAAGGAAGGATACAGAGGTTAGATGCAACACCATCTAAATTCCATGACCTAATACAAGATCTCCACCTTATGAATGTGGATCTAGATATAGAGTCTTTACCTGGAACAACCCATGAGGAGGTACCCATTAGATCACGAGCATGTTGGATATGTTTCTTGTGACTAAAGACATCATGAGTAGGGAAGCTTACCTAGAAGTAAAAATCCTCCTATGCCTCGCATCAAAACACTGGCCCATTAAGCTCAAACTCAACCTCAAATGATATCCTAAGAACCAACCGTTTAGGTTTGAATGGTTTTGGCTCCAACGTCATGACTTACTCCCCAAAGTCAAGAATTAATGGAATGAAATTCAACTACAAGGAAGAAACTGGATGCACATGCTATAACTCAAAGTAATTGAATTGAAATTTCACATCAAACAATGGAACTGGGAGGAATTTGGGACATTTTTAAAGAAAAATAATGTTTAGAGCAAAGAATGGATGAGGTACAAGCTACTATGATTGGAAATGGGAGGAAAAATAATATGGTGGAGGAGGAAAGTCATGTAATGATAGATATTGAAGTTAGAAGGAAGAAGGAAGAGACTTACTGAAGACAGAAATCCATAGTCCAATGGTTATGTGAGGGTGAAAGGAATGCTCACTCATTTCAAAAGGCCCTAGTCCATACAAGGATTGTGTAATATGTTTCCATCGATTCCACTTCCTTAAGGTCACCTAGGAAGTTGAATCTCATTATAGTGGCCTCTCATCGCATGTTTACCTTGGTTGGCCGATTACTTGGGTAGATGTGGGAGGAGGATGTTACAACTCGTTGCAGGTGATATCTATAACATTTTCGTGAATTTTCTTTACTAAAGCTGAGAAATTCTTGATGAGTTTTCATTCTCTCAGTATTTTTATCTCGTGCCATAGGAAAATTACCAATATGGTCGATGCTTGGGTTATAGGGTTTTACGAGTTAATGGTCCAAGTACCCAAATAGTTTTTTTGGAGCCTGTAGCTACCAATTTTCATTGTTTCCTTCTGTCTCATATTCTAAGGGGTTTCTCATTTTATTTCACAATTTTCGATTGGGTGGACAGATTTGTCAATTTACCATCAACTAATTACTATACCTTTAATAGTTGAGTTCTCTTTAACTATACAAAGACATGTTTTTTTAGCTTATACTCGGTGCCTTTATCATTTTCTTTTATTTTGCAAGTATTCCCCTACTCTTCCTCATGGTCATGTCGTTCCTTGTTTCGGTTCATTGCCAGAAAAATAATTAACCAGGTGCCCTTTATTTTTTTCTAGGTTCACTTGAAACCCTCAAGGTCTGGCCTATAGGCCTTGTAGTCTTTTAAATCAGTTAATTTTGTATTTTTCTGGGGTTCATTTCCCGTACTCATGAGTTTTTAGAAGTAGTAGTTATGTTTGAGAATTTGAGAACCCTAGTGTCGGTCGACTTTCTATATGTTGTAGTTTGTAATCCTTGTGATGAACTCCTCCTTATTCAAGTGACATCGAGTTCATCTGGTCGTGTTGTTTTTATTTGAACAACATTTTAGTTTTTTGGAAACGTTGTGTTGTCTTTATGTTTGTACTATAAATATGCTTCCTCTTGCCTTGAGGTGAACCGAGTTTATATTTCACTTGGTGACCAAAAACTTATGTTCTAGATTTATTTTTCCTTGTTTTCAATTTTGATAAGCATGGTTTCAAAATTACTAAGAAAAATTATACTCTTAGTACTTTCCTTTCATATATCATTGCGTATTCAATGTTAATATAAATGTTTATAGTGTGAATTTTTTTTTTTATAGTTCTCGTTGGCATAATTTGTAATTTGCTACATTTTGATTCTGCAACTTTCTTATATTTGTAGGCATGTTAATAAAATCTTCTATATCAATTGTTTTAGGTGGCTACCATTTTGTGGATGAATGTTTGGAATTATTTTTTAATAATAACCACCAGGGTTTCTATAATGAATTGGTTGAACTCATTCTTCCAAGACACTGTGTCGAGAAAGACAGTTGTTTCCCACTTTCTCTTCCTCGTATTTCTAGATTCCTATATTATTTTTCTCTCAGGTATCATACTGTCTAGTCATTAGCTTACCATCCATTAGTCAGAATAACCTAAACAAATAGTAATTCCTCTCTGGTTAACAAGTTTTTGGTCATTCTGTCATAACCTACAGGGCTATTTCTCTGTCTACTGAAGCTTGATCAAGTATACCAGTAAGCTTTGTTATTTCATTCACAATATTGATGCAGACCTAACATATTCATTGTTTCATATTCTATGCATGTTAACGTTCCTTATTCATAATTAACATTGTATAAAATGACAAGAAAATAGATTCAGTATTCAACTCAACATTCACATGACATTATTTTCAACAACCAAAATAAACTTCTTATATGAGCTTAATGGATAATCCAAGAACTCACTCAGAAGAGTACCCTCCAGCCTTCCAATGAGATATACAATCACATTTTGATCTCCCCCCAATATTCCCCAACTACCAAAGAAATTTAGTGACAATGAACATCCAGGTCACCTTGCAACCCTCAAGACCCTTCCCAGATCGAGTTTGAAATTTGTCATTGTGAAATCTTTCACTAGGTCCAACCAAACTCAAGAATTTTCTTCAAGTGCAACATACTACTACACTCATCTTGGTCTAGTCTCCTCTCCACCTTTTCCTCTCTTGAGTGAAAATAGTAAGCAGGAAACCTCCCTCTTCCCATTGAGACCCATTTATCTCCAATCAAGAGAGAACCAAGAATCATAACTACCCTAACTGATTGTTTCCTCTTCCCACTGAGACTCATTTATGTCCAAGGAAGAGAGAAGCACCTTCTTCCCACTGAGACCCATTTATTTCTAAGGAAGAGAGAACGAAGAATGATAACTGCCCTAAGTGACTGTTTCTTCTTCCTAATGAGTTTCATTTATCTCAAAGGAAGAGAGAACCAAGAATCATAACCACCCTAAGTGACTTGTAGTTAGACAAACTCGTTCAAAGTCCTTCCTCAAAATTCCTAGCCTCATCCATGTGTTAACAAAATATGCATCTAAATATATTCATAATAATATTTTAAGATTTGTTTAAGTTTTGATCGACTTTCCTCTAAGCCTGTATATTAGAATCCCAATAACTAAATAATTATCCCAAGGTAAAGTAAAGAGAAATAGTAAACTTGTAATAACGAGGTGTTACATTTACATTATTTTCTCTAATAATATAATGTAATACTTTATGTTATTGTTCTTTTTTATTAGTAAATTATATGGTTCAAAGAAACCATCTAACATATTTTTGGAAACAATTTATTATCCATATAATTATTACTATTTTGGAATTTTTTTCCAAAAATTTGTATATACATATGAATTTGATAGATTTTTTAACAACAAAAAGGTGTTATCTTGAAATAAGGATAAGTTTTAAAATATTAACAAACTAAAAAAAAAAAACAAAAAAGGAAAGGACAAAAGAATGCACTTGTCAAACAAGGACAGGACAAAGGGAAAAAGCTAAATTCTTAAAATATTTTAGAATAATAATGAATTTTTATTACGAAAATTTACTCCCAAAAATTATCACAAGAATTTTTGATACAAATATATTTTTGCGGTGGCTATTTAAAGGTTTATTTAATTTTATTCCATTAGTGTAGTTCTAAATATGCACAAGAATTTTTGTGGTGTGGCTACTCAAGTTTTATTTAATTTTCTTCCATTATTGTAGTTCTAAATATGTGGGGTGACTTGATTTTTTTTTAAATTTCTACTATTATATATCAAAATAAAATATCATGCTTGAAAACTATTTAAGGTTTATTTTAGTATATTATTTAAATATTTTAAATTGAGATGATAATTTCAAAATTTTAAATAAAATAAATAAATATTTTTAATGTTATTATCTAGATTTACATTCATTTATAATTTTATATTTATTAATTATTTACACTTTTAAAAAAGATTTATGATTATTTACTCTATTAAAAATATTTCCAACAAAATAAGTAATTTTAAAATTTAATCTCTTTCCAATTTTATTATTATAATCATATTCATTAACACTATCTTAATGAAAATAGTATTAATTTCTAGTATTATATATCAAAATAATATATTATGTTTAATAACTATTTAAGGTTTATTTAGTATATTATTTAAATATTTTAAATTGATATGTTAATTTCAAAATTTTAAATAAAATAAATATATATATTTTAGTGTTATTAACTAGATTTACATTCATTTTACAATTTTATATTTATTAATTATTTGTACTTTCATATAAACATTTATTATTATTTATTTTATTAAAAATATTTTCAACAAAATAAGTAATTTCAATTTTATTATTGCAATCATATTCATTAATACTAAATTAAACATATCAAAACCACGTTATCACCAATTGTTAAATTATACAATTTCATCTAAAAATATCTTATCCTTATTAAATATCATATTTTGAAGGGCTTGCCAACTTAAATTCAATAAAACAGACCCAAAACAAGTTATTTCCACACCAATTCATGGATGTCAAGCTTTAGCAAGTCCCATAGAAATACCTTCATCTAAAAAATTCTCTTATGAAAAGATATTTAGAAATTTCAAGTTCAGTTGATTCGAGAAATTACACCTATAATTTGGCATTCGGTAAAACAAATCAGAAAATATTATTATGCAAAATACACTACAAATAAAAATTCAAGTTTGGTAACATTTACAAAGCCAAATGCTGATATTATGCAAAATATATTACAAATAAAAATTCAAATAAAGTAACATTTACAAAGCTAAATGCTAATATTTTGTTGACAGATCTGTACATTCTTGACAAAGTGTTGTTGGGAGGAGAAGAATGCAAATTTGTATTAAACCGTCATAAGCTATATAAATCATGCAACTAAGCATGGAAATGGATTTCATGAAAATTAGCACCTGTAAAACTAGGTTCTTGACAAAGTGAAGTATTAATAGTGGATTTGATGAAAAATGAGGACTACGAAGCGCTTCATTAAAAGTTTAGTATAGAGATTTGTGCATCTCTCTCATCCTAAATAGCACAGAGCCGCAAGGCTGCAAATCCATAAAGAAAAAACAGAAATCATAACCCTATACACCTACAGAATAGTGAAAATTTACAATTGAATTGATACCATCCTTCTCGAAATTATCTCTGATCTCTGTTGTTTTTTATAGGGTGAAATGTTTCAGCGTACTGGAGAGGAGGAGCTTGCATGGGATACCCTGATAGCTAAATCAATTTTTTTTATTGCAAATGAAAATGATTTGTGATCGTTATTTAAGAAAATAAATGATGAGATGAGAAACAGAGGACAAGAGAGCTAAACTTAGTGGCGGAATTCCTTGAGGGTAGGCTGCAGCTAGTGATGAAAACTTGTCGTCATTCATGGCTGCTCAGATTCACTTGAAACTCACAAATGTTAAGGGAGGATGAGCAATAATATGAAGCGAATGTTTCAACAAGTCGGCGTTGAGAAGCTCAAGGAAGGGTTAGCCATCGTTAACGGGACCTCTGTCGAAGCTACCCTGGCTTCCATCCTTCTTCGACACCAACTTTATCTGCGTTCTTGCAAAAGTTCTGTTGCGAAGTGATGTTGAGGAAGCCGGAGTTCCTGGACCCATCAACGCGTAGGTTGAAGCACCATCTAGAACAAATGGAAGCCGTGACCATAATGGAATATGTTCGTGATTAATTCCCTGTAGAAGCGATGAACTCCATGCAGAAGCCGGAGCAGGATTCAAATGATACAAATATTTTGAAATTAGCTCTGGAGGGAATGAGAGGAGCGAATGGGACTGTTTTGAAACCAAAATAGTCCATCCCATCACACTAATCACGTAGGATGTGTCACATCTCAGCTGACATACGTCACCCATCTACCATCGCTGCCTTCGAGGTCTGACAACATTGTGGTCATGCTGTGATCCCGAGGCACTCCGCTACTTGAAAAGGACTTTGAATTCTCCGTTGATGGGCAACTAGGTTTTCTGACGGACAGGTTAAAATGTGGCATTGCTAGACTATTCCGATATTGAATATCTTGTTGTGTCTATGGTTAATAATTTGAATATCGATTATGAATTGTGTTTTTTTTATTCACTATGAAATATTAAAAATATGGTTTTTTTCAAGAAAAATAAATAAATAATTACAAAACTAAATTTATATGATTTTTTAAAATCAAAATTATGTAGTGATATGTCATTGTTTTTTTTTTGTGGTGATGAAATTTGTGTATCTAGATTTAGTTTGTTTAACTTGGAAATATAGATAAATTAGGATCATTCATGTATGTCAAGTCTCAACAATTTTATTTCAGCTAATTTTTATTAATTTTGTATTTTCCAAAATTCATAATTAAATCTCTCTAGGTCTCTGTCTCTGTAACATCTCTAAAACCAAGTAACTAAACCTAAAATTAATAAATAAATGCTATTAAACTTTTTATCAAGAATCGATTAGAATTTTTAACAACTTCTTGATAACGAATTACATTCTTGATATGAAAGGAAAATAATGGTTGTTAACCAAGGGGCCCAATTTTACAAACTTGATAACCTCTGAACATTCCAGAACCGGTTCAGCTATGGCGTTTACATTTGGAAGGTGAAGTTACCCCTTGTAAATAGTGCAACTCTGGATCTACAAGCTTTCCCTATCCAAGTTATTTTCTTGAAAGTAAATATAGATTAAAGAGGGTAATTCCTGAATATATTTCATGGGTTGGGAGATAAGTTAGTGAGTTTTCTTGGAGAAAAGTCATGAAGCACCCATAATAGTTTTCACATAATTGTTTCTTTGGGAATTGAATCTTGTGTGAAAAGAATAATTTCTACTTGGGAAAACATTATGTTGTTTTATATATGTTATTCTTCTTGGAAAGGATAACTTCTTGAAAGAGTGCATGTCGACTTCTTGATTTGGGTGTAGCTAACCTTCTTATTGTTTCATAGCTTTATGCATAAAGGAAGGTCATCTATGATAATTTCTTGAAAGGGAAGCATAACAGGCTTTCAAGTATAAAGACAACAAAACTAGGTTATGATAACCTCCTCATGCAAATGAAGTATTCTTTTGTTTACATGAAAGGAATAGTTAATGATGGTAGAGTTCCAAGAAGGGAATAATATGTTGCCTACATTAAAGAAGAATTATTATGATAAGCTCTTGCATGCACCAAGAATAGCCATTGTGTTATAGAGGTATGTTCTTAGCATTGATAAAAGAAATACTCAGCTATCTTAATCTTTAGGAAAAATATGTGAGTACATTTATGCTAACAAAAATATTATGTTAGTTTATGTTATTTTTCTTTTGAAATAAGATCATGTATATCCATGTAATATTTGTATTAGATTTCATTAGAAAGAATATACATTTGTATGTGGGAAATGATAACATGTTTTTTTATCCTACATTGGAAAATATTCTTTGGAAAAGAAGATGAATTACATGTACAAAAACTAAAGTAATTTTTTGGTTCCTTGAAATATATATATGAGTAATGTTGGTATGACATTTGGAGAATACGACATGTATTCTTATGCTTTATTCCATTTCTTTTATGGAAAATAAACCTTGTCTTTGCATGCCTATTATGTTATATTTCCTTGAAAAGGAAACATGTGTTTGCATGCTCTATTGTGTTAAGTATTCTTTTGGGAAATTATTTTAGAAACTTTATGCATTGTATGCATAGGAACAACATTCATCATGTTAGCTTTAGCACCAAAAGCAATAGCTGAAAGGCTCATTATTTTGCTAAAGTTTAAGTAACAAAAATGCACCTTGTGTCATTTTCCATTGAAGGAATTCCTGGAAAGGGGTAGTGAATTGTCTTGTATGAATGTGAGCATGTGTGAGAAGTATCATAATAATGTGGGATTATTTGACATGAATTGATAATTACCTGCTCACACTAAGGTAGATATGTTAGAAGAAAGCATGGTGTGATATTGTATTCAAAACTCATGTATGCACATGAATAAGTGTTAAAGGATCACTTAAATATTGATTCTTTATTGATTAAGACTTTATCTAATAATGATATAAAAGCTTGTTGATGACATCAATGACAGGAAATGATGGTGACTTATGAGAAGGAAATAATATTCTTAACATGGTGGTAGGTAAATTATTGTGGTTCATGCAAATGAGTGTGAGCTGCAGGATGATCCAATGTACGATGGCCCATTGTAGGTATATCCATGCCACCAATATATGAAAATATGAAGATTAGTGGGTAAATGCTATCATATTTATTGTAATGGCTTTAAGCTATATATTTGTATATTTCTTTGTAATATGTATAACTATGATTAAGGGATGGTCTCCCTTATAAGCCATTGAGTGAGGGTTGAACACCCGCACAAGCGTTTAATAATAAAATTAAACATTTTCTGGTTTTCACCCTATGGGGTTTCTAGGGTATATTGGTGTTCAATGATGTGATTGATTATTGTGTCAAATTGATGATGTTGATATTTCTTGTTGTGATGTTCATAATATCAAGTAAGTGTTGACTACATGAATAATGAAATGAATGCAAGGTTACCTCATACAGTTTTATGTTAATGTACAAAAATAGAAGTTGTTAATGGTTAAGCAACTTACTATTCTTATACTAAGGTTACACTATGAACTAGTGAACATTCTTTCTAATGATAAGGAATATTTAATAGTGATTTGGATAGTTAACATGGGTAACTTCTATAAAAAAATTTAACTCCTTGCATTTCCATGTGAAGTTATCGGTGTATGGTACAAGTGGTATCAGAGCTAAAAGTTGTAGCACTGGTGCCTTTGGGATTTTTTAAGCAAAAATAAATTGAGGTATGCTACTAATGGACATTAGTTAAGGTATGATTCTAGAAATATACATATTGATTGATATATGATTCTAGAAATCTACATATTCAATGATATATGCAGTAGTCTTCTCTTGACATGAGATATGTGATTCATGTCTATAACTACATTGAAGACTAAAAAGGAATAAATTTTGTTGCAAAACAGTTTTCATAACATTGGAATCATGTTGAGGATAAAGGACAATAAAACCTTTTTTCTACTTATGAACAACCTGAGTCCTCACTATTGAAAGTGAGAGTTGAATATTAACATTTGGGTATATGACATATTACTCATGCATTTAGTGAACATAACTAAAGTTACCATGCACTACTTGAAAAAGATGAATGTGTATAGTGATGGTGTGTGAAACTAATGCATGAATGAAAAATATGAGGAATGTCCTTGAATATGCTGATAGAATTTTTTAAAAATGAAATTGAATGAACCCTTTCAAATGTTAAAAATACAAAATGGGTCAAGTAGTGAGACTTGAATATAATGACTAGTGTTGAATGACTAGTTTTTGAACGAGTCGTCTCATGGATGCATTAAGATTATTAGTGGCATTTATTAGTTAGTGTTGTATGACTAACTAAAATAACCTATATGCATGAATGGGTTTTTATTAAAGATTATTGCAAGTTGTGAACAAGTAGTTACTTCATGTGTCAGACTGTTGGTAACAGTACACTAGTGGAATTGGAAAATGTTGGACTGTCACCCATGGGACTGTTACCCTAACCATTATTGATATATACACATTAATGGATATTTGTATATAATCGTATGCATGACAACATTTATGCATGAAACTAAAATTAATTTGAAGTGAATATTTTTTGTTTTTTTTTAACAATGGATATTTATGATTAGTGTCGTTAATGAGATTAAGCATGGTTAGCTTAATGGCAACAAGCAAAACCTATGAAAGTAAAATAGTTCCATGGAAAAATTGTAATGGTAATTGATAAAGTATCATGTTATAATGTGCATAATTGCATTATTTGCGAAATAATAATGTATAACACATGTATGTTATTCATGTTCCTTGTTAATCTAGATATCATTGGACCCTTGTGGAGGGCCAAGTATGATGTATGATGTACATAAAGTTTATTTTTCTTTATGTATAATGTGCATATAGTTCATTATGTAATTTACAATCGGAAACAGTGCAAAAAGATAAATTTAACATGCCAGACAATTGTGAACAATTGTGAAAGGCTGGAAGGCTTTGGATTGATGGTGGTTGCTTTCGAGGATGGGTTGATGGTGCTTACCTACCTGAATTTCCTCTCCCTAGAAATATATGATCTCATTAAGGGAAAAGAGTTGGCCAAGATGGTGAAGAGGGGAAAACTTGAGGCAACTATATTGATTTTGGAGCTTGTTGGAGGAGGTCCAAAATTATTCATAGACAGGACACTGTCAAAGGAATAGGCATGATGTTTCCAAGATGAATCCTATAATGGACCTTGAGTGGTCATTGGAATTCTCGAGCTGGTTCGCCAGTGGAATTCAAATAACTATCTAGATGTGAAAATTACTCGATTTGGTTGTGGAAACCAACTCCCATGGGTTGGGAGGAGAATGTTGTTTACCATTGTGGTTCTCATAGTGGAACAAATTAAGTAATAATTTATGTGTTATATTAAAATTAATTTTTATATGATTGTATAAATATCTTATGTATATATTAAGAGGAAAGGAGCTTAGCGCTCGGAAAATGAATTACTAAATGAATAAGTTCATCTATTTTATTACTAATTTGTTTGAATGTCTTAGCAGAGGCCAAGATATTCCCATGGTGCATTGATTAACCATTGGTATGATTAGAGAGCTAGGTGCTCTTTGAGTACTTTTTTAAGTATTGTGTGGATGTCTTTAGTAGGAGCTAAGACTGTGTGGACGTGATGCATTGATTAGAGGGTTGTTGCTCTTTGAGTAGTTGTGGAAGTACTCTGATTAAAACATCTCTTGATATTGCATGAACGTTTGATAGTTGCAAGTATTTCATTTCATTAAAACTATGTGACTAATGTGATTGAATTTGTTAAGTCATACATTACTGACTACTTTCCATGGAGTGTTGATGGGTTTTTCAACCATTCTCAGAGAGCTTGTGTAAAATTCATCATTACTTCCGATAGTAATTGGTAAGTAATGGTAATTTGGTATAGATAATTTTCTATATCTTTATGAATTTGAATAATGGATAAGTGGTTAAAAATGGAAAAAAAATAATTTTCGAGCTATACATGCTTATGACTATGGATAAAAACAAAAAAATTTCAATTAATGGCATTTAAGTAAAAGAAATTGTTTCATTGTAAAGGGGAAGGATCCCCTTTGGGTTGTTTATATTATTATATTATGAGTATAAGTTTAAATTTCAGTGAGAGAAGCACACCGAGGAAGGTGTTCTCTTAAGGGGGGAGTATGTAACATCCCTAAAACCATGTACCTAGACATAAATTAATAAAGAAATATTATTAAACCTTTTATCAAGAACTCGTTGGAAGTTTTAACAAATTCTTGATTACGAATTTACGTTATTGATATCAAAGGAAAATAATGGTTGTAAATTGGGCAGCCCAATGTTACGAACTCGATAACCTCTAAACATTCCAGAACCAGTTCAACTATGGAGTTTACGTTTGGTAGGTTAAGTTACACCTTGGAAATAGTACGGCTCCGGATCTACAATTGATAGTTTTATGGTTTCAATTGATAGGTTTAGGGTTTCAATTGACGATTCAAATGAAACATGGTGGCTATGGAAATAACTACCTCCTCTTCCCTGCTGGCCCTTTGCCTCATTTGGAATTTCTCAACCTGCGAGGGAAAGCTCTCCAACCAGGGTATCTCTTCTTGTTCTACTTATGTCTTCGGCTCTTCCGTCACTACCTGGAAAATGAAGTATTATTCTCGGGGAGTGATGCTGATAGGATTAGGTTGTTTTGTTTTTCTTGAGGAAAGGCAGGTGTGAACGATAGAAAAAAGCGAAGCTTCATGGTCCTAATGCTAACCTCACGACATCATAGGTTTGAGTCATATCCATAACACTTTGCGGCACCTGCTCTAAAAATACCAAGCAACGTCTTCTCATGGTTTATACTTTGGCAGACCTGAGTTTACAACTATGAACATGGTTTCTTACAGACATCTTTTGTCGACGGTAAAGTCAAATATTAAAAAGATAAGTAACTCTGTTTTATGGATTTTAATAGCTGCAATAATGTTAATTCTAAACTTGAAATGCCCGTTCGTGAAGGAAGGCAACTCATCTCTAATCCAGTTTGAACAATGAGTTTCAAGAGATAAGTCCTATCATCTTTCTTTTTTTGAAACAATAGTTTGCATACAAACATTATTATGGGGTTGAAAAAGATGCATATTAATTCATTGTATAGCCTAAGCAAAGTAAAACATAAGTAAGTTAGCTTGTCTATATATATATATATATATATATATATATATATATATATATATGAATCTTATGTAAAAATATAGGATGCTTGTTTTATTTTGAAAGGGATTTCGTACATGTGTATGAAATGATAACGAAATCCAAGTTATTTTCTTGAAAGTAAACATAGATTAAAGAGGGTAATTATTGAATATTTGAAAGGGATTTCGTACATGTGTATGAAATGATAACGAAATCCAAGTTATTTTCTTGAAAGTAAATATAGATTAAAGAGGGTAATTCCTGAATATGTTTTATGGGTTGGGAGATAAGTTAATGAGTTTTCTTGGAAGAAAAGTCATGAAGAACCCATAATAGTCTTCACATAATTGTTTCTTTGGGAAATATCATGTTGAACCTTGTGTGAAAATAATAATTTCTACTTGGGAAAATATTGTGTTGTTTTATATATGTTGTTCTTGTTGGAAAGGATAACTTCTTGAAAGAGTGCATGTTGACTTATTGATTTGGGTGTAGATAACTGTCGTATTGTTTCCTAGTTTTATGCATAAAGGAAGGTTATCTATGATAATTTATTGAAAGGGAAGCATAAGAAGCTTTCAAGTATAAAGACAAAAAAAACTAGGTTAATGATGGTAGAGTTCTAAGAAGGGAATAATGTGTTGCCTATGTTAAAGAAGGGTTATTATGATAAGCTCTTGCATGCACCAAGAATAGTCGTTGTGTTATAGAGGTATGTTCTTAGCATGGTTAAAATAAATACTGAGCTATCTTAATCTTTAGGAAAAATATGTGAGTACCTTTATGCTAACAAAACTATTATGTTAGTTTATGTTAGTTTTCTTTTGGAATAAGATCATGTATAACCATGCGATATTTGTATTATATTTCATTGCAAAGAATGTACATTTGTACGTGGGAAATGATAACATGTTTTGTTATCCTACATTGGAAAATATTATTTGGAAAAGAAGATGAATTACATGTACAAAAACTAAAGTGATGTTTTGGTTCCTTGAAATATCTATATGGGTAATGTTGGTATGACATTTGGAGAATAAGACATGTATTCTTATGCTTTATTCCATTAGTTTAATGGAAAAGAACCCATGTCTTTGCATGCCTATTATGTTATATTTCCTCGAAAAGGAAACATGCGTTTGCATGCTCTATTGTGTTAAGTAATATTTTGGGAAATTATTTTAGAAACTTTATGCATTGTATGCATAGGAACAACATTCATCATGCCAGCTTTAGCACCAAAAGCAATAGTTGAAGGGTTGTTTCTTTTGCTAAAGTTTAAGTAACACGAATGAACCTTGTGTCATTTTCCATTGAAGGAATTCCTGGACAGTGGTGATGAATTGTCTTGTACGAATGTGAGCGTGTGTGAGAAGTGTCATAATAATGTGGGATTATTTGACATGAATTGATAATTACCTGCTCACACTAAGGTATAGATGTTAGAAGAAACCATGGTGTGATATTGTATTCACAACTCATATATGCACATGAATAAGTGATAAAGGATCACTTAAAGATTGATTATTTATTGATTAAGGCCTTATCTAATCATGCTATAAAAGCTTTTTGATGACATCAATGACAGGAAATGATGGTGACTTATGAGAAGTAAATAATATGCTTAACATGGTGGCAGGTAAATGATTATGGTTCATAATAATAATTACCTTCTCTGCCTTCAATATAATTATTTCGGTTTATGTCTGGATTATTTTTTTCCTTGAAGACAGAGGTATGAAAATTTGTCTTTTTAATTTAAATATGACTCCAATTCATGTACTCATTCACTTTTACTATGGCTATTGTAAGATTGTCATTTTCCGAATTTTAATATTTTTATAATAGAACTCTATATAAGATACATAGTATGACTTATGTCTTTTATTTTTATATGAAATCAATTTGATATACAAGATTTTGACCACTTATAACAATATAGTATTTTTAATTGAATTTTATTTTTATTAATTCTCATAATAAATTTTCCTTTTTGTACACTGATTCCGGAAAACCAATTTTTTTTCAAGATTCACATAATTCCTTCAATTATGTCCAGATATCCTATACCAGGTTACAGTCCTCTTCATAGGTAACTAATACTCAGCTCTGCATTTAAATAAATTACAATGTTCACAACTCTTAAATTCTTTTAATTTTCTTGGATTTAATATTTTACTACCAACATGTGTAGGAGGAATTCCAATCCTTCAAGTTCCTTATACAGGTATAATTTGAACTATTCATTCTTATATAACGTGTCTATCTTTTATAATTTCTTTTATTCTGCTTGGTGTTATTTTAACACACCTCTATATATTTCTATGCAGGTATTTTATATTTCCTTCAATTCTAATACAGTTACTTCCAACTACAATCAGAAGAATTGACGAGACAATTCGTCTCCTTCCAGTTCGGTTATCCAAGTATATAGATTCCAACCATCTATATTCCATGATATTTACTGATTTCAAATCCACATTCTGTAGCTGAAATGATTAAATGGATGACTTTCAGTCAGGATGTAATTAATTGTTGTAACTGATATTTTTAACCGAAGTCTACTATGTTTTTATATTAACCTCTATAAAAGGAATGTCCTATATGTAAACAATATTATATGAATTTTGAAACATGTTTATTTTCAGCAAATATATGTCTCTATATGTGTGAAATTACATAGAATAGTAATTATTTATTTTAAATCTGAAATATGTTTATTTTGCAGATCTGAAATTTCATTATTCTATTTACAATTTTACCTCTAAACTGCTTATGCATCATTCCAATATATGCTTATAGGAATAAAATATATTTTGTTTAGATATATCTAACTTTTTCCTTTTCTTACAGTTATGTTTATGGTTGATCTAAAATTATGTTCTATATATCTGTAATAAAATTTATAACAGGGACCTAACATCACATTTAGACCCTTCCCTTAGGGTTTAGAGATTCTGTATGTTGGTCCAATTATTTGTTTTAGTCTATGTAACCATACCGAATAATTAACTATACCATCTATAGTCACTACAAGGAAAAGACCCTCTAGCGGAGGTTATAAAGGAGGTTTTTAGTGTTATAAAATTGGCCAAAATTTTCAAAAAAAAATTGCTACAACATCCGTTTTCAATAATGAAGGTTTTGGCATAGCTTCTAAATGAATTTCAACACAACTAAAAAAAAAATTTGGCCAGAGCTTATTACGAATGTTTTTTTCATTGGTGCACTGATCAGGTGTCAATGCACCAGTGCATTTTAGAGTGAACGCACCGGTACTAAAAACCTACCAAGCACCAGGATGGAAAATAAATATTTGATGCCTAAGGGTGTTTATCAACGTCCCAGTGCATGTCAGCTAGACAGTCGCCCCTGGGTAGTTGAAGGTGCATGCACCGAGACATTAAGGTATAAAACCACATCGGGTGCACTGTAGGTGATACAATGCACTGGGTCATTCTAATTGGTATTTGGATTTGCATGGTGTCCATAGGTCATATCAATGCACCGGTGCGCAGTATTATACAAATGCATCAGCGCGCAGTATCACACATACACACCGATTTTTCTAATTGGTATTAGGATTTGTGCGATGCCCATAGGTCGTATCAATGCACTGGTGTGGAGTATTATACAAATGCACCGATCGTTCTGATTGGTATTGATATTTGTGTGGTGCCCATAGGTCGTAGAAACACAATAGTGAGTAGTCTCACATAAACGTACTGGTGCACAATATCGCACAAACGCACTGTGAGTTGTAATTGGTATTGGTATTTGTGCAATGCCCAAGGTCATAGAAATGCACCGGTGCACATTAGAATAAAAACGCATCGTTGCACATTAAATGACACGCACCAGTGTTCATTTTGTATTTTTTAGAAACATCGACCTATGACAGTGCAATTATTGTGATTTTTAAAAATTCATTATTCATCAAAAGTCGACACATATCTTATAACAGTATTCATATCAATTAAATTTTTATTAGTGCATTTGAATGTGATGTTTGGATTAATTTTTTATATCATATCATGATTATTGTGATTTTTTTTAAATTCCTTATTCATCAAAAGATGACACATATCTTATAACAGTATTCATTTCAATTAAATTTTTATTAGTGCATTTTAATGTGATGTTTGGCTTAATTTGTTATATCATATCATCAGATTTCGCATCTCTTCATTATAATATTTAATCATCCATATATTTAATCAGTGGTGTTACATTTCACAGAGACAATGGAGAATGCAATAGAATCAATTAAAACATATTTTATTATATATATATATATATATATATATATATATATATATATAAGACACTCTTTGTCATACAAAATGGGACAGTTATATGTATCCCTTTTTCTTTCAATTGGGACACTATGTCCATTACATTAAAAAAAATGTCTGACTTCACAGACAAATATTTCAAAAAATACAACGCCTTGCTTTGATATCCAAACATAATGATCATCATTCTTCGCTTGAACTTTTGCCACTGCTCAAGCTATTTCCATGACTTGGGTTATTTTGAGGAATGTTTTATTCACGTCACGGTATTGATTGTTTTATTCTTCTTCACCTTCCATCTACAAACATAAAAATAAATTGTAATGAGTGTATATACATTAGTGAGAATAATGAAATTTGCAATATTAAATAATGTACATCAATGTAAATCGAAAAGAAATGATGTACCATAGCAGCAATTGACTCATGAATTATACACTTTCTTTCAAAACCAAATTTCATGCCATATTTCAACATTTCATCTGTTAGCGCAGTTCCATACTTTGTTTCCTACAAGTTTTATACCCGATAACAAATCATATATCTAATATAAAATGATTTTTTGTTCTATTAATTATAGACGGAACTTAGTAAAACAAGATCGATAGATGTTTACAAATTCCACAATCATTTTCTAATATGCCAACATATACTGACAACCCATATTTAACCCAATGTTAATCAATTTGTCTGATGGTTCTTCGTTGTATGTTAGCACCTGTTTGAAGACATTCAATGATGATTGTTGAAAAACAACTTAAAATATACAAAAATAAAATCTAGTTAAGTTGTTACAAGGAAGTAACATATACTCACAAACTTAGATAGCAACCCTTTTCTTCCTTATCGTCTGGTTCTATGTGTTGAATGGGTTCCATTTTCTTTTCTTTTCTAGAAGAAAATACTCGAAAATTAATATTTAATGCTAAATTATTTATTTATTTTACCTATCAGAAAAATTCAATGATTACATGTTACATTTGAAGCACGTTGTTGTTGAGATGGCTCCTCGGGCGATGCAATTATGTCCATTTCTTTGACCATCTCCTTGTACACCTTTTGGATTCCTACTAGCATATTTCTAATATCAGCTCGTTCATCTTTTGAGATTTTCATAATCTTCCTGAAAATGTAACATGACAATAAACTATTTAATTTGTATATTGATATATGAAAAGTAAATATAACAAAAGTGATATTTATAAATGATTTCTTTCTAGTAATATATTCATATATGACTAGTACATTTGGTCAAAATTCCGACACTTTTTTCATATTGTCGGAAATTTCCCCAAATTTTATCAATTTTTCAAATCCCACCAACAACCGTCGCTATACCGACATTTAGGGACATCGTCGCTTTTGCGACGTTTATGAATGTCGTCGGAAATGGGACGTTCTAAACTATTCGTTGGTATTACGATGTTTTTGGGACACAAAGTCGGAAATGCGAGGTTTCTAAAATATGCGTTGGTAGCCAAACCTTACCATACGTTTTGACATATGCCATCGGATTTGATAATATAAGTGCCATACCATTATATCCAAAGTTTAATTGGAATGTGCCTCCAATAAATCACATATTCGGACTTTGCAATAGCTAACACCACCATTGTAATGTTTTTCCACCGTATGGTATACTTTGGAATATGATTTGCCACCATAATTAAACCTTGGAACTTTGGGTTAATATGTATAATGTGTGGAATTATATAATAAGGTTTGGATTAAATACGAATATATATATATATATATATATATATATATATATATATATATATATATATATATATATATATATATATATATATATATATATATATATATATATATATATATATATATATATATATATATATATATATATATATATATTGCAACGGTTTGGAGCAAATGTCGTTAATGCATTAATATTTCATTCAAACATTTTTGTATATGGTTTTAAATTATTTCTATGTAAAAATATATATAAAAAATTATGTATCTAAAAATACTCCATATTGTTTAAACTATAATTCAAAGACATACATATAATTAGCTCAAATTTTAGTTTAAAATGAAAATTATATTAATATAATTTCACATTTAAATATATTTTTTCTCATTAATATATATATATATATAAATTTATTTTTACATATAATGTTATAATATAGTTTCAAAATAAACATCACATTAATAATTTCACATTCAAATATATTTTTTAAATAGAGTTTTAACTTACTTTTATATATAAATATAAAATAGAATAAAAATTTTGAAAAATAAATATCTAAAATTATTATAGGATTCACACTGCATTTCAAATATATTAGCAATTATATTTTAAATATATATTTTTATATAGTTTTGAAATAAGTTATTAGATTGGTGAATAAAATTAATTACATTATAATTTTGTCTAATTTCTTTTTTGGTAAATTAATTTCATGAGGTTCACACGAAATCTCAAGCCAAATTTAAACCAGCTAAACAAAAACTCTAATAATTTCATGAAAATCAACTAAAAAATTATTGAAATATCAAACTTGACAGTAGACCAATATGGGTTAAGTTAGTTTTATGAGGATCATGTTGGAAGTTATGTTGTTAATTTTCAAAATCAAACTAGTCGTTATCTTAACAACTAGTTGTGACCGTAAGAGTGCCTTGTGCACATTCGTGTGGCCTGTTTGTCATTTTCTCGCTTGTGCCTTCGACGTTCGGTTGGGCACACCATGTCATTTTGTTTGAGGGCGCCCGCCCAAAACTGTTTGGGTCAGGTCATTTCGTTTGAGGGCGGCTGTATCAAATTTGCTAAGTTATGACTGCATGGGTGCCTTGTGCACATTCGTGCGGCCCATTTGCCATTTCGTTTGAGGGAACCCACCCAAACCCGTTCGAGTCGGGTCAATTCTGTTGAGAGCGCCTGCCCAAATGCTTTCGGGTCGGATCGTTTTGGTTGAGGGCACCCGCCCAAATGCGTTTGGGTCGGGTCGTTTCAGCTGAGGGTGGCCATATCAAATTTGCTAAGTTGTGACCGCATTTGTGCCTTATGCACGTTTGTGCAGCCCATTTTCCATTTCCTCTCTTGTGCCTTCATTCAGTCGGGTGCGCCGCGTGATAAGGGCGCTCGCCCAAACACATTCAGGTCGGGTCGAGTCGTTTCGTCTGAGGGCGGCCATTTCAAATTTTCTAAGTTGTGACCGCACGAGTTCCTTGTGCATGTTCGTGTGGCCCATTTTTCGTTTGCTCGATTGTGCCTTCATTCGATCGGGTGCACCATGTCGTTTCATTTGAGGGCACCCGCCCAAACCCATTCGGGTCGGGTCGTTTCGTTTGAGGGCAGCCGTATCAAATTTTCTAAGTTGTGACCGCATGGGTGCCTTGTGCATGTTCGTACGACCCATTTTCCATTTCGTTTGAGGGTGCCCGCCCAAACCCATTAGGGTCGGGTCGTTTCAGTTGAGGGCGCCCACCCAAACGCATTTGGGTCGGGTCGTTTCGGTTGAGGGCGCCCGCCCAAATGCGTTTAGGTCGGATCGTTTCAGTTGAGGGCGGTCGTATCAAATTTGCTAAGTTGTGCCTGCATGGGTGCCTTGTGCATGTTTGTGTGGCCCGTTTTCCGTTCGCTCCCTTGTGCCTTCATTCGGTCGGGCGTGGTGTGTGAGGGCGCCCGCCCAAACGCGTTCGGGTCGGGTCGGGTCATTTCCTCTGAGGGAAGCCATATCAAATTTGCTAAGTTGTGACCACACGAGTGCCTTGTGCACGTTTGTGCGACCCGTTTTTCATTTGCTCGCTTGTGCCTTTGTTCGGTCCGGCGCGCCGTGTCGTTTCGTTTGAGGGCACCCGCCCAACCCGTTATATGATGAAATTTGCATGTTTATTTTTTTTCCTGCATGAAGGATGTACTTGGTTTTTATGACCAAGTTGGGCAGAATTCACCCTTCCACGAAATTATTCACTTCTATCGCATTCGCAATGTTGAATTCCTCTGATACTACTCATAGAACTCTGACTCTGCTCTAGAGCTAGAATGATTTAATGGAATAAAAACTTATCACTATGACATGTTGTACTTCATAAGAGACTACTAAGAAGCTTAAGTATGGTAAATTCACCTTCACCTGTCATTTGAACATAGAGCATAGAGTTATCTTAATCATCAATCTTATGGATAAGAGACATTTGAGCCCTTTTTAACCCTTGGGGATGATTAATTAAATATTTATGAATCTTAATATTTATAAATTAATATTTATCAATCTTAATATTTATAAATTATTTAATTTTCTATTTGTCACTTCAAAGTTTTATTATGAAAACCATTTCAAATTCATTTTTTCTCTTTTATTGTTTTTTCATTTAATCATTTAAAAAGTTTGTTTGTTCATTTAATCTTTTGAAAAGCTTGTTTGTTCCGCAGAGTCTGTTCGTGCTTCAAACCTCCGACCACAGCCACTTGGCTTCTTTGACACCGTTGATCTTGTAACATCTGATCCTACGATGTAGAGAGGCAGACAAATAATAAGGGTTTCTTCTCGGCCATCTCTTTCAGAATTTCGCGCTATTCCACTCAGTTGGATGTCGAGGGTTCTAGAGCTGGTACTAGAGGGTTGCTTTTGTGGTTGGTTTCACCAGCTCAGTCATGGCATTCCCTATTTATGAAACTCATTACTGTGAATCCCATGTCACATTTTGCCTAAATTTTTCTATCTTTCGATGAGGGTTTACAAGACAGGGTCCCCTTTAGTTTTCTTGTATCTCAGTTCCTCCTTCCACTGGAGTACTTCTACGACGACGTCAACAACCTACAATAACTCAGCATGGTAGGAACATGTAATGCACTCAGATGTCTCTTATTACCGATCATTCTTTTCTAGCCATTGTGTTTTCTTTTTATTCTAATTAGATGGGTAACTCTAGGTGGTTACATACTCTTTGTAGGGTTTGGGGAACTTGCAGACTTCGGGCGGCCATAAGCAAGTTGAAAGGATGCATATGAAGTTAAATTTCCCAGGATGCACGATGGCATTCCCCAGCAACAGGTAATCATAAAACTACTACAGAGCTTCCGATTTTGTGCATAATACCTTTCGGTGATAGTTTATAATACTTCAGGTTTTAAGGGTTTTTAGTGCCGTAGATGAACTGGGCTCGTTTAAATGATATTGCCAGTTTTCATTTTAGTCTGCTATCGAGGAAAGTCTTTCTTCCTAAACGATATTGCCAGCTCTTTTGGGCATCAAATTTGATTAACTATTGTTCATACGATGTTCTTTGATTTTTATTTCACAGTACTGTTGATTAGGATTTCGAGTATATATATAAATAAGAATGGAGCTCCACCATCATGCGAGTAATGTCAGTTCTCTCCCATAGTATTAAGGGGTAGGATGAAATACGGAATCTTCCTGTAAATTTATGGAAATGCCTTATTCCTTGCTCCTAGACATTTTAACTGCAGTCTAGAGAAAATCGTGTGCCCTAATATTCTGTACCTTCAAAACTGATTCGGATCAGAGACTGATATCTCCATGTTTTTCAAAGTGTGATCAAAATCTTCGAGGGAGGTAGTGAGGAAGAAGAAATACTCAACTTGAAAATGCCCTAATTGAGTGTCACCCCTGTTGCATACCTGTAACAACCACTGCAATACCTTCCTTCCTTGTATACGATTTTCAATAACTTCTGCCATTTGTTATCTCTATCCCCCAATTCTGATGGTAGCCCCATAGCTGTAAAGACAAATCTGTAATCCAATGTATGTTTTGGTCACAAACACAGATTCCCATTGATCTCAATCTCTTTGGTTTTTTGGGTGGCTCTGTATATATATCATAAGCAGGACTAGGAGACGAAAATGAAGATATTGGGCAGTAGCAGATGCATATGAATCATCTGCTTGTGGGTGTTTTTCCTCTCCCATTTTCATTCTTCAGCAATAGTGGCAGTTAGCGAAGAGGAGCAGTACCCATGGCCAAAACCAATTTCCATTGTTTGGGGAGACACAGTTTCGATTCCCCTCTCTCCGTCTTTCAAAATCATTTCTGCAAATTACAGATACCTCCAAAGCTCCGTTTCTCACTACAATCGCATAATCTGCTCAGAGCATTGGTTCCCAATTCTCCCCTTGTCCTCATATAACACAATAATTTCTTCTACCGTTTCTTCTTTGGAGGAATTGGATTTTTTCGTGCGGGACTTGCAGGTGGATCTTCAGCATGGCATGGATGAATCATAAACCTTGCTTGTTCCAGCGGGCGGAGATGCCAATATTTCGGCCGAGACGCCATGGGGAGCCATCCGAGGCTTGGAGACATTCTCCCAGCTTGTCCGCCGGTACAATGCCACTTCTATTTACCCTATTGTATTCCAACGCCAGGTGAATATCATCGGCTATCCTCTATACCCTCATCGGGGTCTTGTCCTGGACACAACTAGGAACTTCTATCCCCTCAGGGAAATTCTGCGGACCATAAGGACCATGAGCTATAACAAGCTTAATGTCTTCCACTGGCACATAACCGATTCACAGTCCTTCCCCCTCGAATTAAATTCAAAGCCTACTCTTGCTATTAATGGACCTTACTCACAAAAATGCAATATTCTAAAAAGGTTATCGAGCGAATCGTCAAATTTGGGCAAAAACATGTCGTCCGTGTTATTCCAGAAATTGACACTCCAGGTAAATAACCTTAACATTACATTTTCACTAAGTCCATCTAAATCTAGATTTGAAAATGCGCATGGAATGTAGAGGTAGGTCTTGCATATCAATATCCAGATCTGAAATGCAGCTTGACACTGCTGATGTATATAGGCTAGAAATTGAATCTGCACCAGTTCTAGATCAATTTTTCATAAGACAATTTTAAAGTTCTTCATTTATATTCTGTGTTATCTGGGTTGGTTTTTCATAGCATATAATTTCCAACATATGTTGATATTTATACCAATGTGAAGGCAAAAATAAAGAAACGGTATCTCTGATTTGTTGCAGCCCTACCCTCTATTTCCTTCCATTTCGTGCTTGAAAGTACATGTTATAAAATCATCTTCTTATCTAGTTCATAGTTTTAGTCAAACATTCATGGACAAGGCTGTAAAGCATGTGATTCTCCTCAACTTCATTAGATAACACACAGAAACCCGATCTATTTTCTTCCATCTTTGCCTTGATTGTACAATAAAATAGATAAAATCTCATCCTGTTTTCTAATTGAGCATTTTAATTGGCATTTGTACATAAGGTAGTAAAGCATTGAATTCTCCTCATCTCCATTTCATAGTGCACAGAACTCTTATTCATGGTCTATTTTCTTCCATCTTCCTCCCTGACAGTGAACCAAGGAAAATCATATCCTCTTGTCTAATTGAGCATTTCAATCTAACATTTGTACATAAGACTGTAAAGCATGTGATTCTCTTCAACTTCATTGCATAGCACACACATGCCTCTTTCATTGTTTATTTAGTTATTTTCTTTTATCCTCTTGTTTAACAGTAGCCTTTATGCACTCCTGAGAAATCTTGTTGGAACATTCAAGTGACAAAATTATCACCTCAGGTCTGCTTCCTGTGATAATACTTTTTAAAGGCTCGCCCCTGTTTGACGACAAAACAAGCTCACTGATTTGATGAATCTTTGAAGGATTTTTTTTGTTACTCTGTCTAAGTGATCATTAGACTTGTTACTCTGTTCAGGTGATAATTGATTTATAATACTTTAATTTTATTTTCTAGTTCATTCTTTAGATTCTTTGGAGGAGATCATTGAAATCACTATTCTGCGTTGGTGATTTTTGAATTAATGGTTTCAGAGAATTTTACTTCATTTCCAGGTTTTAATTTCTTGTTTTTCTACTACTTTTATCATTTCCACTTTGTTTCCAAAAACATATCTGGGGATAAATAAATTTCTTCAATCCCCCTTTCTTAATTCCCTCGATATGTTTCCAATGGAGAACCATGCTTTTATTATTGAAATCATTGTTAGGTGATTTTTGAAGTAATAATTTCATAGAATTTTATTTTATTTCTAAGTTCTTTAAATTTTCTATAATTATTTTCACTATGTTTAAAACCCTAGGGAGGCCCCCTTATCCTTAAAAGGATGAGGAAAAGAAGCGAAGTAGAGGTGAAAAGAAATATGATTTGTTGAGTTAGGGGTGACTGCCAAGGATTTAGGACCAGTGTCTAGCTATTAGGAGAACTGGAGTAAAAAATATCTTGATTTTATAACTCCGCTCTTCAAGGAGTCCTAGAGGTAGCTTCGATAGCCCTAATGAGACAACTACAGGAAAAATACAAGGCTACTCTAGAATTTTATACTTCTTTTGGCAATAATTAATGGAATTTTAAGGATGCAATATTCCAAATAACCTCTCGGAACATTCATTCATTACACTATCCTTGAATAATACTTGCAAAATTTCAAATAACTTCAATGCTCTACCAAAATTTCATTAATTAAGGCACATTACAAACCATAAGACAAGAATCCATGCATTAGACATTCAATAGATTAGAAATATAGCATTAAAAAGCACTTACAAGATAATGAAGAATATATCCATCCACATAAATGTAGCAAGAAGCTCAAAAGAGATAGCGAAATTTTCAAAATTCAACCTCCTCAATCTGGGGAGGTAATACATTAATCCTGGTTTTAGATGGGTTTGTTCGATGTATCAATCGTTGCATCAACCAATTGCACTATTACACGAAATTGTTTCCAATACAATCTAACACATTGAAAATCCAAGGCTGACAATGCCAATTAATTTGCAATTGCACCAGCATAGGTTTTTCATAGTCGTTTCACCAGACAAAATTCCTTTAATCTTTGCTATTATTTCTGCATAAACAAATTCTATTGCATCCAATTCATTATCAGCTCCGTTGGGAATAGTAGCACCATCTGTCATTTGGTCATCGTCAGATGTATCCATTGCAATGGGTGTTTGAGCCAAAGCATTGTTTCAATTATTAGAAACATCACCCGGAACAGTTGAAGATTGTCCGGCATCCGCACTTCTAGTGCCCTGCTGCTTGGGCTCAGGAAGTTGGTTTCTAACATATATCAGGAAAGCCTGAAAAAAATCAACATACTCCTAAAAGCTACAACATTGGAAGAAGCTACAACTTTAGTGTGTGGAATGTTTCCTTTCTTTGGTATCCAGCTAGGGCTATCTTGCCATACACTCAGGCTCTGGAGAAGTTTGCACCACACATCTAGTAGCCTAGCATGGAGAGTAATTGGAAGGGAGTTTCTATTGACGGTGTGCCCCTCAATTTTGAGGCTAGTGAAATAGATTTTGGAGAACCTGGTACAAATGGCCAGCATAGCTTTTACCAGTTAATTCATCAGGGTCATGTAATTGCTTGTGATTTTATTGGCATCATCAAGAGACAGCAGCCCATTTATTTACAATGGGAAGTTGTGAGTAACCACAATGAGCTCATGTCTAACTTTTTTGCACAGCCGGATGCTCTTTCTTGTGGGAAGACTCCTGAGGAGTTGAGGAATTGCAAATTTTCTAATCATCTTATTGCACACAAGACATTCTCTAGGAATCGACCATCACTAAGCATCTTACTACCATCATTGACATCATATAATGTAGGCTAGTTGTTAGCAATGTATGAACACATGACTGCAGTTGAGGGTTTTTTTTAGGGCATTAATTCCTTTGACCAATGGGGCGTGGAGCTTGGCAAGTCATTGGCATCTCGTGTACTAGCTCAGCTGAACTTGTCTCGCACTGAAGGAAATCTAGTTGAGGGCTTTAACGCAACACCACAATGTTGATAAAACGATACTTGAAGGTAATCAGATACTAAAATATATTGTTCCCTTTTTCAAGTTTGGAGAAAATGTGCATTCTAATGGGTTATATTAAATTTATAGTTACAACTGCACTTTTAGAACTTTCCATTGAAATACATTTATATCATAATCTAATCAATGTTCATTTACAGGAAAATGCTCCAATTACTGTGGACTTCCTCTGCTCAAAATCATAGTACATACTTTTCTATTTGTTGAGCACGAGTCAATATTTTGATTTTGAATGGAAGTCCTTATTTTGTATTTGAATGAGAGAGCTTCACTTATGTAGAACGCTTTCTGTTAAAGTGGAGGCACTTTTGATGACCAGGAATCGATATTTTTTGTTATAAACCAGGAACCTAGTGTTTGTTATAAACCCGTAACCATTGAAAGGCTTTCAGTTGCGAGGGGGTAACCCTATGATGTTGGAAGCGAGAGGGGGTGTTTGCAATCATAGTTACACCTAATCCTTGGGCATAAGTATGGTCCTCTCCTTTGTTACTTTTTATTCTAGAATAAAGGACTGAAATTATTGGGCAACCAACAGTTTGTAAAAGGACTGAAATTGTTGATTGTGTTAGTGAGACTTCTACCAGGACACCTGAATCAAATCAGGTTTGTTTCTCTGTGCATTCTTGTATGGATATTTACACAGATTTTTCAGTTCAGTTGATGAAAAATGAGGTTCAAGTATATAGATTTTCAGAACCAGTTAATATTGTAACTTGTCAGAGCGTTTTGGGGAAATAAAATGTACTCACAGTTTTGAAACTTATAATCAATTGAATTGGGCATTTGTATGTTATATTCTGGTTTTGAATTAGCAACAAGCCTTAAATTCAGGGGAAGGGACTAAAATTTGATTCTTCATCACCCGTATATATTTCACCATATAAATATATATATAGAATTTCCTTCTGGCTATACTCAATGGTCTATTATATTGATGTATTGTGCCTTATTTCTTCAATTAAATATATATTTTTTTAAACTCTTACTCTAAGGGTTTGTAACTGGTACTTGTAGACATTTCAATGGTTTTGAATGTACTCTATTTTAGCCCACGGTGAGTTTAAGTAATTTCTAATTTTTATTACCAGCAGATTATGCGGCCCTCTATCATACATTATAGATTAATTTTTAATGTAAATAATCACTTTGACACAGTTTTATTCTCCTTTCTTGTTGTTTCACTTCTTAATGGCATTACAATGACGTTTATTTAGTGATTTCGGTTTTTTGTCTAGCATTTAGAATTCTTCTACAGAATTTCCCATTGGGTCCTTATACCCACTTGTATTTCTTATAATTATTACCAGTGTTGGGTCTTATACCCACTTGTATTTCTTATAATTATTACCAGTATTGGGTCTTTATACCCAAACATATTTCTTATATTTATTAACAATGTTGGTCTTCCTATGGGACTTTGGGACTTTCTACTCGCCCTTTTGAAACACATAAGTATATATAGATTTACAAAAACATGAATTGTTCCAATAATGAACTTATATTTATTAAGTTGGAACTAACATGTTTCAATATTCACCTTATATTCTTAAGCAGAATTAATTATCATATAACAGTGTGATAACGACATTCCTTTTTTTTTATAAATATTTCCTTTCCGTCAGAATACTGACACTTTAGTCATTTGTATATACGTCAGAATTGTGATAGTGTAAATGTAGGAAGAGAGTCTCTATATCCGTCGGAAGAGCGATGCTAAAGCCGTCGGAAGATCGACGCCTTAAAAGTCAGAAGAGCTAACATCGGACTTGCGACGGTATTAACGTAGGAAGAGAGTTTCTATATAACGTCGGAAGAGCGACGCTAAAGCAGTCGGAAGAGCAACGCTTTCAACGTCGGACAAGCGATGTTTAATGATTTTTAATCTGCATTGGAAGAGTGATGTTTAGGCTCCGTCAGAAGAGCGACGGTTAATTTTCGTCGGAGAAGTGACGTTTTTTTCCGTCGGTAGAGCGACGTTTTTTTTTCGTCGGAAGGGCAATGTTGTGTTTTCATCGGAAGAGCGACGGTTTGGATAACGTCGAAAGAGCGACGACGTTCTGGAAACGTCGGAAATAGTGTCTCTCTTCTGAAACTTTATTGAAGTGTCGGAATTGCGACGTAATGGCTAACCACGTTTTACCCCACCTCAAACTGTCGCTCTTGCAACGCCTATGTGTTGGAATAGCGACGAATTGGCCGTCAGAAATTGGGCCAAATGTGCTAGTGATATTATTCAAGAAAAAAGTTTAAAGGAATATTATTTTTTCATTTTGTTTTTGTTGTTGTATGTTTTTGCTATTAAAATTCTGACATGTCTCATTAATCAATTCTCTGGAAACTCTTCATGTAGTTTAGATAAAATTTGGTTCACGGAATCATTGGATTATTTTTTTATTGTAAGTGGAAAGAATGTCTATACATTCCTTCCACTAGATCTCTCAAAGTTTTGTAAAAATTCCCCCCCCTTTCGTTAACTTCCAGCACCACTCCATCCTGATTCATCCTTTTGCAACTTTTCCATCAAGCTTTTATGCTATTTTGGTCCTAGATCATAAATAACCTTATCGAGCTTCATCATTTTATGGCTCTGGATGATATACAATAAGCAATGCATATTAGTTAAACTTACATATAGTTCAAAAATAATTATTTTTGTAAAAAATTTACAAAGGACTTGCCTTTTTTTATTTTCTTGATGTGCTATCAGTATTTTTGTTACTTCATCTCTTGTCAACCATTTCTTTATCAATATGAAACCTGTACTATACCATTCATTAATATATTTTATAAATAAATCATAGAAGTTTTAGGAAAAAAAAAATATCGAGAAACTAATGCGCCTTTAATGATGTACACATCGATGTAGGTGTGGCATGTTCCTTATAAACGCACCGCCAAAACAATAGAAACATTGTACGGTGTTCTATGTCAGAAAGGAGAACTGGTGCGTTATATGTTAACCAATGCACCGATTAACATAGACAAATTAATAAAATCTAGTGTTAGTTTTTGTAGCATATCATGTCGTGGAGGGGGCAGTGCAACATATTCTTATAAACACACCACACAAACAGGGGACCATCGTATGGTGCTCTCTGTCAACAAGGAGACCCGGTGCGTTGTATTTTAAACGGTGCACCGATTAACACATACATAAATCTGTTTTTAAATTTTTTTATCAAACAGTACGTGTGCAGTGCCCTGTGTTAAAACAACACATCATGCACTAGTTTACACAGGGTGCACCGATTAAAAAAAATCAATTTTTTTAAATTAACACAAGGGCTGACATTGATTGGGATCCGACTATGCAAGTCGTCCTATGGGTTAGATGGCATAGGCCTATATATATATATATAGCAATACAAACCCTATAACTCTAAAATGAAAAGCCCTAATTCTGAAGTCATAGAAACAATATGGGGGTGGAAAAAAAAATAATCAAGGGTTTAGCGTATAACGGATTTTTTTTGTTTTTTTGTTTTTGAAAATGAACAGTAAATTTAAATTTTTTACTTACTACGTAAAAAATGCTACATAAAATGTAAAATACACAAGAGATCATTGAAGTTGATTTATCTTCTTTCCAATGTGTTATTTTTAGGTGCGAGTGGTGGGACACCTTTGATCGGAATAATATAAAGGAAGATCGCAATAGTAGGCTTATATGTATAAACTCCAGAAAGATGTGCGATGAAGCTAAGGAGCCCTATGTTTTCCCCAAACACTGCAACCAGGTGTTTTTTTACCAGATGTGTTGGATAGGAATTGGTGTTTCGTATTGAGACATGATCCTAGATCAAAACATATTTTTTAGAATAATAGTGTTATCATGCCAAGCGAACTAGAAGATAATGAGGGTGATCATGAGAACCGAGAGTGATATGGTACATGTGTTATCTCATCATTTATACATTTTAAGATGGTTTTTTATAAAGAAGAGGACTTAATTACCTTATAACTAAGACTCTTTTTCTCGAAACATTATAATATGTATTTTGAATTAATTAGTAATTTGCATTGTGTTAATGTTAAAGTAATTTCACTTGATAATTTGCAATTATGTTGATCTCGAAAACAATGGCGTACTGTATAAAGTTCTTTTTTTTGTATGTAAGATCATAATAAAATAATGATAATTCTAAAGTACATGAATTTATTTTCATTATTGTATAAACTTTATTATGTTACAAAACTTCATATTATTATAGATTTATTATTTTACAATTATTTACAATTTTACAAATTTACAAGTTTAAAATTTTAATAAAATCATTTCACATTAATAAAATTAAAATTTTCACATTATAAAATTAAAATATTACAAATATTTTACATAAAATTAAAATTACAATTTATAATTTCACATACAATTACAATTAAAATTACAATTACAATATTTACAATCACAATTTTAGAATTTTACATACAATTACAATTACAATTACAATTACAATTTTACAATTTCACATAATTACAAATTTAGAATAATACAATTACAATTTTACAATTACAATCGTTTCAAATTAATACAATTAAAATTTCACAAATATTTTACATACAATTAGAATTAGAATTAGAATTTTACAATTTCACATACAATTACAATTACAATTACAATTTCACATACAATTACAATTACAATTACACTAACATACAATTAAAATTCGAATGAGGATGCTGCAAGTTGCTCATAATGACTCGACATGGATGGTACAACCTGCTCATGATCATGACTGCTGGATGCTGCAGGCTGCTCATGATGAATCGACGTGGATGATCCAACCTGCTCATGATCATGACTGCTAGTTGATGCTACAGGCTGCTCATCCGTGGCGCGAGGTGAACGATGATCACTCCCCTGATCGTGATCATCAGATGATGCATCGTTGTTTATTGCCGACATACTGTGTTTCAACCATGCCTACGTCGAAGGGCCCTCCTCAACAGTGCCACTAAGCTGGTAGATCCTATGACATGCCGCATCAGGGTCAACATATCACATGCGATGCCTATCCACATCATTGTCAGCCTATCATCGACCTGTATCTTGCTGATATTGGTCGTCCTTATCCTCGGCATCTGTCATCTCCTGATCATCATCAGGATCTACACCTGGATCATTTGGTGGCGGTGGCATCTCATCGCCATCAAATGACCCAATATCTACAAAATATATATAAGTACACAACAATAATTTGAATTTTTCATTAAACATCTTGATAAAAACAGGTTAAAGAACATGTTAGAATAAATTTAAAGAAAACACTAATATTACCTCTATCATCCAGCAACTCATCATCTGTGAAGAGGATGCTAGCACACCCTCACCAATCCAAACCCGCTTACAGACATGGGACCAGAACAAAGGCATGGTCATCAACACTTGCTAGCAACTCCAATGCATCATGCGATATCCTCGCGGAAAATTCTGACTCACCCCTCTTAGGTATCATCTGTCCCCACATTCACATTCGTACATGTAGCATCGACCTACAAGGCTGTCGAACAAAAGTAGGCCTCATCTCTGGAAACCTCTCAAAATATAAAAAAAATAGTTCTGAAGAAAAATGGAAGCTCACCCTCCCTTGTACCTGAGCACAACATCTATCTAAAGCTGTACAGAACTGTTGCAAAAAAATCGTAGACCACCTCACAAGTCGTGGCACATGTAATAAAGAATCAACATAAAATAAAAGCGTGAAACTAATGTGTTTCCCGTCACTTGTATGGTATGCAATGGTCAAAATCTATAGTGAGAGGCACTTCACCTCCTCTCCACCAAATGAAGCAATACGTAACTGACCACCGAAGACCTGAAAATCTCTAGGAGACAACATATTGGCGCTAATGTATCTCTGGGAGTACACCAACTGACGCCCTGCTACATAGCCGACAAGGACGTCTAGGAACGAGGGAAAATCCAATCCTCTCCTCGATAGGACAGTAATAAAATAGATGTCCTCCTTAGCGGATGCGTACCACTAGTTAGGACCAACCAAGAAAGCCTGTCGGTGGGCATTCCACATGAAGATAAGTTGTCGCAATAACCCACCATGGCCCTTTAGGGATGTAGCCTCCTCATAGAACTTGAGGAGGCCCACCTCCCTTAGGAGTGCCTAGGTGGTTGCTGTAATAGGGTGAGGGTACATATCTCTCTCCCTATCTCATGCCTCCCACAAGCGAACCACATTATACTGGTCTGCCATTGTTCCTGTTGTTCCCTCTCTTCTCACCTTTGACGTCGCTGAATGATTCACATATTAAATACATTTTTTTATTAAATGAGACAGGTATTTAAATATATATATATATATATATATATATATATATATTTGACAAAAAAAATAATCGGTGCACCAAGAAAAATAGGCATGCGCTGGTACCAGTGCACTTGTTTTTAACGCACACTAGTCACGGTGCGCCTAGAAATTTTCAATGCACCACACATAATGACCTGTACTTACTCGAACTATCCATCCTGGGGCAGATAATACCATCAACGCACCGCCAAACATCAGTTAATTGTCAACGGTGCAGTTGTTTAACTGATCACACTGTTGAATATGTACAAATTCGAGAGGGCGGTGTGCTGACCAAACTACTCACCCCGATGCGAATAGTTTCTTTATCTCACCACCCTCCTCGAATCATTACATGGTCAATGGTGCAGTGTTATAACTGACCGCACCATTAACTATGTACTAGTATGAGGAGGGCGGTGCACTGACCAAACTATGCACCCCGAGGTGTATATATTAAGCAGTGCACCACCCTCCTGACATCATTACATGGTCAACGGCGCAGTCATTTACATGACCACACCATTGACTATGTCCAAGTTTGGGAGGGTGGTGCACTGACCAAAATATCCGCCCCGGGGCGTAGATTTTGGTCAACGCACCGCCCTCCTGAACATGGACATGGTCAACGATGCGGCCAGGTAACTGACAACACCGCAATTTATGTAATTTTAAAAAATCATGGTGTGCCATTTTGGTACCGCACTGGAACCAATGCATACTATTAGCACCGATCACGGTGTGGCTCGTAAATTTACAGGACAACGACCGAGCGAGCCGAGCGGCTCGAGTGCACCTCACGGAATATATATATATATATATTAAATGGTGAATTTTAAGTTATTTTACAAAACTAATCGGCTAAAAAGGTTAGTTATGGAGAAACAAGTAAAATACCTATACATTTGTTGTAGAATTTGAAAACCAAATTTTCCCATCGTTTTGCAAAATTTCAAATCGAGATGGTGGGCAATGGATGAGAGTAGTGCATGCAATGGGAGCACCGATGGTAGGGTGCCTCACACAAGGTAAATTTTCACTGGTGCTTGAGAGCTCTCGAGCACTGAAGAATTGAAAAATGCAGATTTTTTGCTGTAATTTTTTTTTATTTAACCATGTTCAGTTTCACGAGGTTTTGAGGCGCACCAGGCAGTTTCTTCCAACCGCAGCGAGTTGTTTCAGTTTTGGCACGGGTTTTTAGGATGCAATGGTACTAAATCTATGCAGAGCACTGATGCACTACATTAATTAGATGCACCGGGTGGGTTTGTATGGAGAGCACTTTGTCCCAGTGTGCCAATTTGTAGTACGTATAGGTGCTTTTCTAGTGGAATGCACCGATGCGGTGTAGGATGAGAAACACACCAGACAAAAAACATCTGCAAAAACCTCCACCCACCAACTTCCACTAGTAATCTCTTCTACAAACGGATATCTGGGCTATTTATATAAGGGTTTCCTCAGAAACATCCATTAGAGGGTATTTTCCTTGTAGTGATATAGAATCCTATTAAATACATATGACAATTACGGTTCTGAATACAATAAACTATATATTAAATTTATAATTAAAGAATTAAGTCTTTCAATTCTAACTCATAAACATAACAATATTTCAATATATCATAATTTCGTAAAAGATAACAGAATCATAAGACAATTTCTAATAGAATGTGCATACTAAATCTAGTAAAGACTATTTGCCACCCAACCTTGAGCTTAATCCACAGCTCCCCCTAAGCAGAGACCAATTCTTCCACAATGTATACAACCTCTTGTATAACTAGCAATAGCATATTTAAGCATGCTTTCCCTCAACATGTTTCCATAACTGTGTCTAGTTAATTTGGGACGTTGTTTCCCTTAGCCTAGGCTTTCCTTTTATTTTTTTCCACAAAAGCTTCTTTAAAACTAGCTTTTCCACTTTCTAGTTTTATTCTTACCTCTTCTCAGTAACTTTCCACTTTACTGAGGCTTTTATTAGTTTTTCTCCCATCTAATAAAATTTATTTTATTTTATTTTTCTCCAATGATTTTTGGAGAATTTTGGGAAAGTCTTAGGAATCTAGTCCAACCTCATGGATTTTGACTTGCTGGTCTCATTTTACTCTATCTTTACATCATGGTACTAATTCCACATTTATATGTTAATTTCCACAATTAATATATTTACATACTTTATTTCTGAGGTCCCCTGACCTTTATGTGTATTCTCTATTTATAAAATGCTGAAAGTAGGGATATTACATAGTCCCCCTCTAAAACAAAACATCGTCCTCAGTGTTTGCCAATCTCCCCATTTCTTTCATCATAACTTCCTGCTCCCAAGTAACTTACTCAAGTTTGAAGTGTTTCCACCGCACTTCTAACTGCTACTATTTTATATGGATGAGAGTTCCTTTCTTTTTCCACCTGTATCACAATCCAATCAAGTGAGAAGATTCATGTAAAATAAAAATTCACTATTGAAAAATGAAACCAAATTTTCATACCATGAAGTAGAGCGATTTTATACCCTCACTCCAATCCTCATGGCCTCACAATTTTGAGGCGATTCTTAGCAAAATCTTCTCCGTGCAATATCATCTTTGTGAATTCTTGCATCATTCTTCTGACGAGCTGAATTTACTTTATTACTTTGGGAACTTCATTTTATTTTTATTTTTTTTCAATTGGTTTCCACCTACTGTAGTACTTGTATTAATTGAGACAATTTATCCTTCTGTTAACTCCAACTAAGTGGAGTGTGGCCCCTTTTCTTTTTACATACTAGGAAATTTACTCCTTTGTATCATTGTATGTCTCATACTTATATTTGTATATAGTTTCTAGCAATACAAAAGTCTCTTTGACTATTATATTTTATCTATTTCATATAGTATACCATATGTATGCTAATTTTTTTTTTGATCTCTCCTTCTGTCTAACTGTATGAGGATATTAAGCTGTACTGAAATTCAATTTTGCCCCCTTCTTTTCCTCTAGACTTGATGTTCCCAGATGTATATGTACTTCTAGAATTTCTTTCAGATAAATTGATTTTGTGATTTGATGGAGTTAAATATTTTGTTACTTCAATATTTTGGTTACACGTGATGTACTATTTGTAAAACAGAAGTGTACTATTTTCGTTAGATTCTCCATTCTTCTCAAAAAAATTGTCAGGTTATTACTTGGACTTGCTACTTATTAGTCCTGAATTAAATTCATTTTCTACTATATTTTTCTTCTATTTTCAATTAAAGACAAAATTTAATGTATCAGTGAAGTTCTAATCTACCTTGTGATTTTTCAATATTGTACCAAGATTGTTTTTGTTACCTTCGTCAAGGTGGTTTTTAATCTTAATATACCCAGATTTCTTGCATAAGGTCTCTGATGACATTATGATGATATTCATCTTGTATTTGTCATTGGCACCTTAAAATTTTACACCTTCACTTGTAAAAATCAGTTTTTCCTGAAGTATTATTCAATTTCATCTAATTGAAATCTTACCTACTGAGGGTTTTTCAACAATGCTCCTTACATTCATTCTCCCACTTAAATTTTTCCACTATTATTTATATGTGTCAAAATTTGATGAATCTGTTTACTTTCAGATTAATAATTCAGTTTACCTTTTCCTTCTATTAGTTTTTCCGGGGAACTTTTCCACCTTGCTTATTTAGTGTTTTACTTCATTTGTATATGTGACATATTATCACTAACTTTACCTTTATCTTGGTTCTATTTCCACGTTTTTAAGGTAATTGTTGCATCAACCCATTCTACTTTGTAGACTACTTAACTTTATTCACTTTTCTTCGAATGCCAACTTTTAAAATTGACGTAATTAATCCCGCCTTATATTGCAACGATCTTTCTCTCAGTCTCTCTATACTAATTTTTTTTCAGTATATACCACCACTCTTTAGCTGAATCAACAACTTCTGGTGTAGTATAAATTTTATGTTTTAGTTTTCCAACTAATTTGGCATTTGGTCTTTCTACTCACGTTTACATTCTCATTTTTCTTCAATGCATAATTACTTTTTATTTTCTTCAATATTATGACATTATTCGGCAATACTCATGATTGATTTTATTCCTAGTGTCTCATTGTATTCAAGTCAATTCAATATTACATGTTTTTTATTTACCGCCAATCCCTTCTTAACATTTTCATGTGAAACTCACATTGGTTTACTTTTTACATGTAATTACATTTCTCTAAGTGGTTGTAAGAACATGTTACAATGATATTATTCCCTTTAGTGGAGTATATCAAAAAATCTTTTGTTAATACTCAATTTAACTTGTTCAAGTTTTTCAGTATATTACTGTTTATTTGGTACATGTAAATAGGACTGTAACATAGTTTGTTTGTTTTTTTTTTTTTTTAAATTGAGTCCAAAGGTTGACTTTTTAAGCTTATAATGTACTTTTCCAATTCATAAAATTGTCTTATAGACTTTTAATTCCCATTTGATCAATTCATTTGTCTATTTTTGCAAAAGTTAACCATTTCTTGATATTTAATTAGTGTAACAGTCAAATTCTATAGACATCCAGAAGGTATCATCCTTCTTTTGAGAAATCAACCATCGCGCTCCACCCTCGGAGACATGCTTGGTTTAATATAATTCTTGTCTTTCTGAATTATCCTTTGTAATTGAACTTTTAGTTATTACTATTCAGGAGTATTTACCCTATACATCCTTGATATTTTTTGCTAGACTTTATTTTTTTATTTTTTAAATTTTCTTAACTGTAGATAAGTCTCACATAGACTCATTCGTGTTGACTGTCCCAATTCCCCAACTTGGGCAGCATGCTTAACAATTTTTTTCTTTCTTGCTGTCAATTCTTGTTGAAATGTAAAAATATGTTTAGTTTCTTTTACTATAACAGAATTTCCTATTTACTTAATGCAAGTACCTACTTTTCAAGCTTCCCTAATGCTTTTTGTGGATCCACTTAATCCCTAAAAACTAGCAGATCATACAATTATACATAAAGAATATTGGAAATCTATACCATTTTCTCTTACTTTTTCAAATAATTTATTTATTTCATCATTTACCTTCTATTTTGTTCCCAATATTTTCTATACCAGGCAAAAGTATTTACATTTTTCTAGTTTCAATTCACCTTTTCCCACTATATTAAGGCTGATACAATTTAAAATTTTCTACTGAATCAAGTAAAACAACCACTGATTTGTTAGAGTGTGTACCTACAATTTCAATCATTGCTAACTGATTTTCAGTTTGTAAGTCTCTTGCTTCCGCTAGATTTTCAATTGATTGATCCGGTCTTTTTATGGCTAGTAACCCAGTCATGTTTTTCAAATAATTGTTTATAATTGCCACTTTCCTTTCATTATTTTTAATTGTGGTTTGTACAGTTCAAAATTCACTGTACTTCGGCCTTTTCTCCCCTGATATAAGGCACATATCGAAGTATTTTGGTGGACTTCACAATTTCTTCTATAATGGGTAGTACCGCCTTAGCTCATACCTTTTGGTTTCTTTCACCAAAGTGTGATTTTACCTTGCCACTCGTAACCCACAATTCTTATTTTCAGATTTCTTTTGTATTCATATACCTGGAAGAATCTTTTTTAGGAGTGAGGATTTTGCATCTCTTTCCTTTTCTTATTTAAGGACTAGAGATTTAATTTCAGAATTCTTCCTGCCACTTCCTTTTCTTCTGCTTTTTAAGCAGATTATTCCCCTCCCAGACCTCTCTAAGTTGGGTTATGTTTCATTTGAAACTATACTTCAAGGTAATTTCTTTACCTACTTCTTTTGCTCAATACTACAACAACCATTCATAGTTAGTCTTTAAATGAACTACTTATTGCTGAAATGTTATTTTTAGCATTTTGGTATTTAGATATGGTAGGGCCCCTCCCCTTCCTAGTTCTACTTACAACCTTTCTCTGTCTGTCATAACATAAACTGTACTTTTTATGCACTGATTCCTGCACTAATTTTTCTTCATCGAAATTAGTAATCTTAATAAAATTTACAATAAATTTGACAACAATTTTTTTTTTGTTCCTGTGTTGCGACCCATAAGCCCAAAGTCTTAACTTGGGCTCTGATACCATTTGTAACAACTCTACTTACCCAATTTTTTTTTTAATTATATTAATTTTGTCATACTCAAAATTCTTTACTGATTCATTCTCATTGAATATTGTCGCAATAGTACAATCTTAGATATTATCTCTTCTAAATGTGGTTTCCTATAACTACATTCGTTACTATGAACATTTCAGTATTCCCTTTACTTACTAAAGAACAATCTTAATTTGTCTTGTATGATTTTTCGTTAATTTAACTGTTAACAAATGTACACATTTCTATTCTTATTTCCTATCCTCATAGGATTAGAACGTTTGTCCTTTATGTTCTTTAAAACTACTTTGGCCTTATATATATATATATATATATATATATATATATATATATATATAATTTACCTCAACAATATATATATATGATTTTTCCTTTAGTAGTTCAATATATATAACATTATTTATCGGCCATCCTATTATGTATACACATTGCCACCATGTAAAGTTATATAGGACCATTTTTCATGCATATATATATGATTACACTTAAGGTAAGGTTATATAGGTATATGTAAAGTATTTTAACTACGTTGATGTAGGTTCTTGATATATTACTTTACAATATTTTATAGGAATACCTCCATACATATTATTCTTACCTAATATATAGCTATTATTTCATTCACTTCACATACCAATCTATATACTCAATTCACCTCATGCATAGCTCCATACATTTAATAACAATTCGAATAATGCATATGTGACAACATTGTAATATATTCAAATTATGAGCTTGAAAACTGTAGGTTGTATTACTCTTTCCATACCAACCATTTTCATCCCATCCTCTAAAAATTTAACTTACCCATACCCATCATTCAATTCGCATATATTAGAAAAATTGTTATTTATAGTTATCATTCAATACATATGGATATTTTTGAATGTAAGTGAATGCATATATCTCTATGTTTTATCACATGTATATATCATCTTTATTATATCTCTTACAACATCCCCATTAACTCAACCTTATGCACTATTCCATATGCATTTCAATAATTAGAATGAACTATGGGTAACCACATTTCCAATGTATTCGATTGGCAACCATAATTGGTATTAACCATCAAATGCTTTCATTTCTATAATTAAGTGCAATATGTTGGGCTTTGAATGCTCTATACATGAATTTAATTCACCTCAACAGACATTAGTATTCATTGTACTTATCTTCTCGGTTTCTCCATGCATTTAACCTCTGTACCTCGGGCACCAGAACATCACATGGGCATATGTACAAATTGGATAGGTGTAGGGTGGATCTACCTTGGTTTTTAATGGTGTAGATTTTCTCGTCTTCCCTCTTAGTTGAATTGAATATGGCTAGGGTTTTTGTTTATTCTTTCAGTTTTCCTTTGTGAAAAACCTACAGAGATATCTCTCTTGTGCACTTATCAATTCTCTGGTTCTGAGTATGGAAAACGAATTATGATACGACTTGTATGAGCCTCGTTCGAATTTTGAGGTCCATTGTCAACCTTAAGTTCATAATATGCTCAGGTAATAATCAGTTTTCCCATTTCATCTCACTTTCCTCATTTTATTATTCTGTATACACAAATCGTTTTTAAATTTCATTTTGTTATTCTATCTCTGTGTCAAATTTTTATTTACATCATTTACTTTTCTTGTGCATTGCAGATTCTAGAATTTAGGGCTCGATATATAGGATTGATAGCTATCTAATGAAGTTGGGATTTACAAGAAGTGAAGTTGATCTAAACCTTTACTTTAAGGTTGATAACGACAAGTCTCTCATCTTGGTGCTCTATGTGAACGATATTTTTCTGACAGGTTTAGACCCTCTCATTCATCAATGTAAGAGGGAGTTGGCTTCTAAATTCGAGATGAAAGACCTAGTACTGATGCACTACTTCTTAATATTGGAGGTCTAGAAAAATCTAGGTGAGATTTTATTTTCTCAAGGAAAATATTGTAAAGTTACTTGAAAGATTTGGGATGGTCGACTGCAAGTCTTTAACTACTTCGATGGAACTCAACTTTAAGAAGCTATGCGGAAGTGTTGCTGGGACAGATTTTGGAAATACTTCCGAGTATCATCAACTCGTGGGGGACTTGATGTTTTTGTTGACTCTTGTCCGAACATATGCTTACACTGAATACGTTGATTCAATTTATGGTCGAGCCTAAGCACATACACCAGATTGCTACTAAGAATATTTTGACATATCTTTGGGGCATAATCAACTATGGATTAAGATACACTGCTGAGAATTCGAGGCTCCATGGATATATTGATGCTGACTGCGCTGGAAGCATGGTGGATCATAAGAGCACATATGGATGTTGCTTCTCTCGAGGTTCCTCTTTGATATCCTAGATAAGAAGGAAGTACAAATCGGTTTCTTTGAGCACCATCGAAGCCGAATACATTGCAGCAAGTGTGGCCTACTGTGAATTTGTTTGGTTGAGGAAGATCTTTAGTGATTTGTTTGAGCATGTGCTCAATAACACCGTGATCTACTGCAACAACCAAAGTGGGATTCGCCTTTCATAGAATCTTGTGTTCCACGATCACTCCAAGCATATTGATATTAGGTACCACTTTATCTGGGGTATGGTACAATGGGGAGCTATAAGGCTCCATCACATTGAAACTGATGATCAGGTCACAGATATTCTCATAAAGACCCTGGGGAAGGTCAAATTCTTAGCCTTCCATGAGAGACTTGAAGTTGTGGAAAGACCCTCCTATGAGGGTCCCGCTTGAGTTAGACATTGAGCTCTGGGAGCTCTGGGGGGCTTGGGAGTACTTCTTGGAGCTACAAGTGACCATAGGGTGAGGTTTGCCTTTCCCTAGTCGTTCGTTGTGTACAGGGTGAATGGTTAACCTTCCCCTATGATAGCCCATTTTTTTTTTATATATGAGCAAGTTCACCTTCTCGTGATGCCCCAGCATACATCCTACCTATGTAGTCTAGGGGTCATGGGAAGTACCTCTCATCCGACTAATGAGTTGGGAAATTAGGATAGAGACCATAGCACTATCAATGGATGCATCGTGTATTGTCATACTCTCTATCATAGGATGCATGATTTTCAACAACTTGATCTGGGATCAAGTATACTTGAGGTTTTTACCTCTATACTAACTTTGGGTCAGTGGAGAGTGGCAAGGTCTTGTGACTCACTCTTGATCAAATTATTCTTCATTGTTTATTTATAGTTCAGTAGAGTAGAGCAGAGTAGAGCAATGTAGGGATGTTAGAGATGGAACATGTTGACATATGGATTGGTAGGTGGATTTATCCCTAGTTGAGTGACAATGTTAAAATTTGAAACTAGGGCCAAACTCCACTTCAGATAGCCCATATGATGGAGATGATATTTTAATTGGATTTCTCTTTCCGAGAGGTGCAAGATTGATCTAAATATCATCTTCTTTGGATGAGCAGAAGTGAGATTTTGAATTTAATCTCTCACACATGTGCAAATCATCATGGTAGAACATAAGTCTAATGTAGGCTCATAAGCCCTAATCAATGTGCCTCCTCTCTCAACAAATTGTATAAATAAGAGATACTTCTTCATCATTTTGTACATCATCACTCATCACATATTTCTCTCTCATCTCCTCATTGGTTTGTACAACAAGGAGCAACTCTTCTCTTTTCACACGTGTGGCTAGGGTGACAGAAATTTTTAGGTTGAAATCGGAGATATGTTTTGGGGAAAATTGCAGAGCGTTGACCAAGGGTCAACACCACATATTTGAATTTGGTTTTAAAGTAGGAATCTCGATCTCTTGAGGCCGCATTATTTGGTACACATACCGATGCAACTGGAGCAGGCTTATCTGTGTTGACTGCAACACCTTTGACTATAACGTTGCCTTCTATGTTGACCAAATTTGATTGTGATTATTGGATTTCTTTTGGGTCGAGTTTTACTATATTTGAGGCCTTTTTGACTGGGTTTTACTAAGCTAATTTGGAGGAGTATTTTTGTTGGTTTGACTAGCATTGAATTTTTGGTTAGGGCATCCTGTTGACTACAATTTGACTCGACTATTTTGACAGTGATTGGCCAAGTGTATTTTTTATATTGTACTCTTTCTCTTTGTTGAAATTTTGAAGAATAATAAGAATATTTGATCAAATGGTTTTCCCCACATTGGGGTTTTTCCTTGGCATCTGCCAAATATTGTGTCCTCTTTCCTTGGCTTATCTTCTGCTTATGGTTTATGTTCTACCTACATTTAATATCGATGTTAATGTGATTTCTAATTAGGAAATTGATATTAGGCTTATAAGTATTGGGCTTATAAGAAAAATTGAAGTAAATTTTTCTAAAGCATAGAACATACCATTGTTATCTAAAATTAACATATACACCTCAACAACATCTCTTAGTCCAAGGTAATAGTCTTTTATGAGGATGGGGCCAGGTAAAAGGCCAAGGATAATAGTCTAATAATATTTTATATGGGGATGAGGTGAAGTAAACCTCGTGAATGACTCTGATAAAATCTAGAGGCCTCAATGACATATTCTTGGCCTTGTAGTAAAGTAGAGATATAGTACGAAGTTATGCACCTGCCCTAGCCACACCAGAAAACTTAGAACAAGTAAACTAAAATTAAAATTAAATTAAATTAAAATTAAATGAACACCACAGAAAATAGTCCATGGAGGTTTTACAGTTTCATAAACATCTTCCACAATTACGTCTCCACAAAACAAATTAACCATACACTAAAAAAATAAAAAATCCCCAAAACTTGGGATTTCATAGACGATTAGGGTTTCAAAAACTTCAAATTTAACAAAAATTTTAATATAACGCAGAGCCGTAAAAACATTCAGTACCCTGGAACAGGGGAATTTGCAGCAAGCAACTAGGATTCTAGGGTTTCAATTCTATCACGACATCAATGAGCTGTCCACGTTTCAAATGTCTCCTAACCACAAAAAATAAGTAAAATCCCAGCACCCTCCACACAAATTTAGAAGAATAAAGACAATCCTTAAGGGAACTTTGTTCCATAAACTATTTGAGAATACAAAAAAACATACCTTTCTCCTGAGATTGTAGCAGTGTCATTCAAACCTGACCAAGAAGATAAGTTAAATTAGTATTCTGCAAGGTCGTGAATATTCTTTGAAGCCCGTTACACGGAGATACTAAGATTGAGAAACTATCTTTGGTGGAGAGAACCAGTAAAGCTAAACTTATCTGTGTGTGAATAATTCTCATTGAAATTAATGAAATTGAGTCGCCTGTCATTGAATTTAACACTGCAGCTATTAGAGGTCAAGGTTTCCCTAATTGTATAGAGAACATAGCCATTCCAATTTTCACGATAAAAAACAGTAAAATCCTTGCAACATGCAGAGAGCATTAACCTATTAGGCTCATGACTGTGAGGATCTATTTTTTCTCCCTGAAAGGCATGCACATAAGAAATAACATATTTACTGTCAGTTAAAGGATCTTAGACAGAAGTCTCCTTGCCACATCCCCAATGAGGATCTATGAAGATATTAACATTAGGAGCCCAAAATGTGAGACTCGCCTGAACATAATTTTACATTGCACGACCTTCAACGAAAATTGCCTTTAGTCCATAAGGTTTAGTTGAAAGAAGATATAGTGAGAATAATTTGTGGAAAACTGGTGGCTGCCTTGATGGTTCCATAGAAGTGAACCCCTATTCCATTGGTTGCAATGTCGTGGATAGACTCAGACCACCATTTGTAACTCAGTATTCCTAGTCTTGCTATTTCTTTAGCCGAGGTAGAGAGTTGTCCCACTTTCTCCCGCAATGTGAGCCATTTTATTAAGTCTTCAACGTGGGTTTTATTCCCTCCAATATTTCCAATGAATTACTTTTTAAATTAATTGTTAAATTTATTTATATTAACATAAGAGGTTTTTATGGGAAAATAGTTTTTTTAACTATTATATTAATGCTTAAAAGGTAATTTATTGCCACCAATATATGTATGTCTTTAAAGTTTTGAATAAGTTTGGATTTTTTAATCTTAAATATAAAGTGAATTGGAAGGAATTAAGGTTTTTTTTAACATTTAGAAAATGTATTGTTAAGATTTTTTTACATTTAGAAAATGTATTGTTAATAGTTATTAATATATAAAGTAAAAATAATTAAATCATTAACAAAGGTTTATATACTATGAAAAAATTAAATAAAATTCATACCTAAACAATTAACAAAGATTTATATACCATTGAAAATTTAACTAAGGTTTATACTAAACAATTATTAAAAGTTCATACACCATTAAAAAATTAATTAAGGTTCATATCTAAATTAACAAAAGAGTATACACCATTAGAAATTTAATTAAGGTTCATACCTAAAGTAATAAAGGTTCATATCTCTTCACTAAATAGGTATATAAATATATATTTTAGATTTATCTATTTAATATTTATCAAATGTAAATATGAAGATTTATTACTAGATTTAAGTGAACTCACACTTTTAAAATAAGCAATGTTATGCTTATCTATTTATTAAATGTAAATATGATCAAGATTTAACCTTAGATTTAAAACAACTCACACATTTAACATAAATCAATGAAGTTTAAAAATTGAACTTTATGGCCAAAGAAATATAAATATGAATATTAATTTGACTATCTAAATATTACCTTTATTAAAATTATAATGAAGACATTAGTGTAAAGTAGATAGATGATACAGGCAATTAAATGTTAATTGTAGATGAATCCATCTACATTGTTAAACTCTAGAGGCAAAAGGGTATTTAGAATTTTAACACTATAGATGGATTCACAGACCCCTTTGTCTCTAGATTTGAGCACTTTTGGCTATGTTTATGGAGTGTCAGTTCACAATAACATCGAGAGAACCATTGACATAACTCTTTCCATGACAAACCATCAAAACAACCTTACAATTTATTCTATTTTCCAAATTCGTGCTTACATGGATAACAACACAAAGACACCACAAAGTTCGACGTAATTTTTGTAGGATTTCTCATTCATTGAAAATTTGTATCATAATCTTACCATATTATATCTTGAATTCATGAAATGCTACTTCATTAATGGGATGATACTCATGAGCTAGGGTCAAGCATTATCATTTAGTTAGTTGACACATATAAGATACCACATGTATTGTGTAAACTTTGGATTAACAAAAAAAAATTGCACATGATAATTATAACACCAAACCGATAATGTAGCCCTCATGGAAAATACAAGGGCCATTCGATAATATAATGCTCTATGTGGAATTCATAACTTAGGTAGTGTTTTTTTGCATAATAAAATTAAATTCGAGTGGGTAAATACCCAACCCTTTTTTTGTTTGAAGAACTTTTCAAACATCACCCATATTATGTATATACCACGGGGGATTCATTGGGGGAGAAATACCATACCACGTGGGTTCATATTGGGGGATATATATTGAGGAAAAAATGACATAATATATTGGGGGATATATAGGGGGTAAATAGTTTTTATATTGAAAGGTATACAAAAATGGAGCTCAAATTTAATGAAAAAATATAAAGGGGTATAATAAATGTTAATGAAAAAATGGATAGCTCCAATATTTAGTGAAAGTAGGGATTATTCAAATTGGGAATGTGTATTGGGATGATAATGGTAGGGGGTTAAATAATGTTATTTTTGGAGGTATTTTCCAATATGTAGTCATATTAGAGGTATTGTTTACTATGCCACGAATGCACACGATACATTAGAGGTTCATTGAATGAAGCCTCCATGGTATATATAGACAATGGAATTCAGCCAACAAATTTTAAGCCAATTTTACTTATTAATTGTGTTGCAACAAATTATGAACGTGAGATGTAAAAGATTTATGGTTCACTTTTATGTAGAAATAACCCAACATGCAAATTATTTTAGCATCATTTTCTTATACAAGAAGAAATTACCCGCACAAATATCACTTCATACCACTCATGAAGAGAGGGTTCCACCTATGACTGAGTTTTAATTCTTATTGTTGAAAGTTAAATTTTGTTTCTTTTAGGAGAGAGTCAATATGATTTGCAATGGATTGTGTATTATGCGGATAAGTGTTTCAACAACCAAAATTTGATAATTAAGACCTTTCTTAGTTGGAACTGGACACACCTCTAGAGGCTTCATAGGGAGAAATATCACAAGTACCACATTCAAGGCTAGGTGAATCAGACTAGAATCGCATTGTAGAATTCGAGGCTACTCATTATGCGCATGAGGATGAGAATGATGATTTTAATGACGACCATCAACAATTATAGTTGTAGTCTTGTAGTATCATGTTTATTTTCGACTACAAAGGCCATTTAGATCTGTTAAACGCACACATGGTGAGTGAGAAAGTAAACACACACAAAGGGAAAGATAAGCATTAGTTGCCTTTCTATTACTCATAGATGTATATTTATATTAAATTAATGAGACTCTTGGATTTTGCATTCCAAGGTCAATTGAACTCCTCTTTGTCCATTCAACTTCCACACCTACCCATAGAGGATTAGTTGTCCAGCATTCCCCCCCTTAATCCGAAGGGGTATGTGTGAGCCAAAGAAGAGAGTTGTAATAAAAATCTACAAAGTATGCATTGCAGCACTTAGGCTGAATCAACTCTCTAAAATGTTGGCATAAAGAGGTGGTTTAAGGATGACCACCAACACTAGAATGCAACACTTATTGCAATTCCCGAAACTTTTCCAAATCTGGCAAGAAGCTGAGGGCTTCTACTAGAGGAAGTGTCGCTCTTATTTGAAGAGGGAGACCTTCAACCTAGAAGAAGGGAGGTCTACAACCTATGATGTTTTAAGGATAACCACCAACACTGGAATGCTTAATGCATTTCTCGGAACTCTACCAAAGCTGGCAAGAAGCTAAAGTCTTTTGCTAGAGGAAGTGCTCTGAAGAGTAATAATATGAACCTCACATGGATGGTTTAAGGCTGTCCACAAACCAAAGGCATGCTCATGGGCATCCGTGTCTCTGGCTACAACTCTGAATCTGGAATGATAAATTGTGGCTCAGGATCACTTGAACTGTTGTGTCTTTGGCTAAAACTCTGAATATGAAATGAGAGATTGTGACTCAGGCTCACTTGATGTGGCTTCGAAGCTTGTAGATGACCACCATTTCCCCCCCTATCAAGTACAAGGTGAGATGATGGTGAAAACTCAACTGCAAGTTTGCTCAATATTTTAGAACAAGTTTTGACATGTGACTTAAACATCTTCTTCGTTGTTGATGCCCATTACCAAGAAGTGATCCATCCAAGATGAATCTTTGTTCTTGTAGGAGGTTTGTTTTTGAAGCATCTACGTGAAGAATGGGTGTGTTTCCCACAGTGCTTCCATGGGTGAAGATCGAAACAGTGATCTTTCATATGGCTAACTTGATCATAGTGTTGGCATTTTACAATTTTTTTTTGTTGTTGTGGAAGTGGAGAAGGATCTGGAACAGCTGAAGGTGAACTGTCATAAAGAAATCCGGCACTCTAAAATTTGATGGGCTTGGAGTAGTCCGAAATATGAAAATACAACTCCTTGTCATATCCAAGACCAGTTCTATGCTTTTTATGGACAAGCTCTTCCTAAGGTTTGATTGTGAATCGACTGCAACTTTATATTATTGCTGCTAATGGGATTCCCTCTCAATTTTCTGAATAGAAACATGTTCAGAATGATGACTCTTTCGCTGAAGTTCATCTTGCTGGAGCTGAGACTCCAACTACAAAAACTCAATCTTGTCTTGTGCATCTTGCAAGCAAGTTTGAATATTAAAAATAGTGTTTTTTCTCATTTTTATTGTATCATTATTAGTGGAATGTATCATAGTTTTCAAGAACTCTAATACTTCAGTAATCCGATCCATTTTCTCCTTAATCAAAATTACACTTTACTTCTTTTTTTTTTTTTTTCTTTTTTTTTTTTAACTGATCACAGATTCACAACTATGACCTATGATCTAATGAGGGAAAGTGTGGGTTAAAAGACACAAAAATATCCTCCATGCACAAATAACTAGTGTGCAACCAACAATCAAGAATGACTGTAATGTATTCGAAATCAGTTACATATGCATAATCGTTCCCTCATTACTAGCATACAGAATGAAATATGTTCTAAATTTACTAATTTTAATTGCTAAAATAATCACTACCTTACTAAAAGCAAATTATTTGTGTCCCTTCAAACTCCATATCTCCTTCAATGCCTATTAATGGTCATGTTTTTATAATAATTGGCCCTGTGGGAAAGAATATCATACTACTCGAAAAGTCCACCAACCTCAAGGAGAATTTTAGCGAGAGTGTAGGCTTCAAAAAATCTTCATGGAATTCCACTCACTCACAGATCCATTAACACACCATTAACACACAAAACATTGTCAAACTACACATAGAAATTAATATGACTCACTACTTCAACATTGCATTTTGTGATGCACAGGTGATATCGTGGAGACCATTGCGCATCCAAAGTCATGAACTCATACTCCTTGCCTTTACAATGGAAAAATCCGCTCTCTGCGATCACCTTACCGTCCCCCTCTCCTGTTAACTCCTCCCCACTGTGGCATCACACCTCATTCACGAAATATAGGAGACGTGAGCGAGGGGTGGGGAGGGCTGCATGCATGTGTGAGGGAGACATGGGGAGAGAGTGGGTGGGAGGAATGGGAGTGGGGGGGAGGAGGAGTTGGGAAGGTCGAGGATGAGAGTGTGGGTGAAGCAGCGTGAGGGCCGAGGGGCCGTGAGGGGCCGAGGGGTGGGAGTGAGGGGCTGTTGTGGTAGTATGTAGTTTAGCTGGTAGGAAGATGAGGGGAGGTAGAAGGAAGATGAAGCGATGACAGTTCGGTGGTTGAGGCCTGTGGTATGTAGTTTGGAGGTGGAGGCCTATTGGTAGAGTGCAAGAATTTTTAATGCAGAATGACAGGAAGGAAGAAATGGAAGGCTTTATGAAATAGAAAATAATTCATACAGGAGAACTGTCTACTCACAATACTATTCTTTCCCTTCTCTACAGGAATCACATAGAGCGCACTGACACATTTAATGAACAAAGCACAGATTCTTGAATAATTGTTGTTGTGGTCTCTATTTCTAGAATGAGTATAAAAGATTTGGAATTATGGGCAGAGACGTTATTGACAGTATTGAACAAAAAAACAGTCACCTACAACTACAACAGAGCAACAGAGTGCCAGAAACAGAGCTACAAAAATAACGCTTCTGTAGGAGGGATAGAAATTTTGACAGTCAGTAAATTAATGCACTCAAATGGACAGTGAGTAGAAATGACATAATTTCTTACATGTACATAGAGGCCACTAAATGAGTGGCTTCGATACCATGTTAAACACACACATGGTGGGTGAGAAAGTAAACACACATAAAGGTTAAGATAAGCATTAGTTGCCTTTCTATTACTCATAGATGTACATTTACATTAAATTAATGTGACTCTTGGATTCCGTATTCCAAGGTCACTTGAACTCCTCTTTGTCCATTCAGCTTCCACACCTACCCATAGAGGATTAGGTGTCCAACAAGATCCTATTTCATGATGTCTTTTGGTTCAAAAATGTTTTGAATTAATTATTATTTTGGTTATATGCACTCTTACTTTTTATATAAATCATAACTTTTGCATATTTGTGTATAAATGGCTTGGATTCATACAGATGGACATGAATATATATGTTTTTCTTTAAAATTTTAATATTTTATGTGTTTGTGGTCAACTAGGTATTTGGTCCAGGTTTTTTACCATTTCTGATCAGTTACTAGTTCAGAGGGTTTTTCGGTTAGATCACTAGTTCAATTCCAATAACATTTCCATGGAAATTATAGGGTGCTTCTCTAGGTTTGCATCCAATTCCATATAAAAGCTTTCAATCTCATCTACCAACCTCTCCATCCTATCCATCTGAGTATAAGATGGAGAGGTTGGTAGATATAAATTATTTGAAAAATAAAAATTAATTAAAATGGGTTATTCCTGATCATTTCACAACAACTTTAATAAAAATAGAGCCCAAAACATATGCTTGAAAGTTGAAATGAAAGCACCATATTATACACTAACATTATACAAGCACTATTTATAGAGAAATGTGCAACCCAACCTTCTGCACAGGTTAACTGCAATGGAGCTTCAACTCTTTTTCTTACATCTCTTGAGGATTTGTGGTTCTATTACTCAGTGTTATAGTGGCAGCAAATCAATTTTGCAATGATTTGTGACTACTGTAATAGGGAGTTGCTGCCAGATTTGTTGCCACTATTATGTCAATGAATTATGTGGTGAATTTAGATTGCAAACCTCTGAAAGATTAAGTCACCTCATTAAACAACAAATTAATGTGAGAGCTCTTACCTAATTAAATAACAAATTAACATGATACATATTTTTTAGTGAGAGAACTCAATGTCAATAAGGGTACAATTCCAATTCAAATGTATGATCATATAAAAAATTACAAATGCTTAGGCGTTAAACCTAAGTATGAAAAAGCCAAACACTTTCGGGCCCTAAGTTTTTAACATAAGTTTTTAACATAATTAAACAACAAATTAATGTGAAATTGTTAATTAAACATCAAATTAACGTTAGAAATCTTTGTTTTTGAGAGAACTCAATGGCAGTAAGGGTACAATTCCAATTCACATATATGATCGTTTAGAAAGTTACAAATGCTTAAGTGATAAACCCATCTTTTAGATCAAATCCATTTATTTTTACATTATCATGAATTAATAGTAAAAAGCATGAAAGGCCACTTATTATTTTAAACCCAATGTCCTGCTCCCAAGCTTGGTTGGCAACTCATAAAATATGAATGTATTAATTGAGTAACAAACCTTACAAATTGGAGGATTAAAACATGTGAATATCAAAACAAGTTAATTGGAGGATAACATTAAAGATAAATATATAAATTGTTGATAAAAATATGTTTTTTATTAAAAAATTTATAAAATATAATTAATTTTAATAAATATTTTGAACATTCCATTATTCAATTTTCAATAACATCATCAAAATTTGAAAGTATTTTAATATATACTCAAATTAATAAATTTAAAAAAAAACACTTCATTTAAATATAATAAAAATAATAAAAATAAAATAATAAAATAGAGATAAATAATTAAACTCATCTCAATATTAACATTTTCTTCATTATCTAATTTTCTAAATTAAGTTCTTACTCATCACTACATTGCTTTATACACATTTTCAAGCAGTGCAGGTGTACATTGCTTTACTCATGGAATTTTTTATTTCCAATATTAGTGACTAAAGTGGTTGCTTTTAATCTGTATGAAATTAGCATTGAATAGGATGGCTTCGCTTTTATTTTCTTATTTGTATGTTTGGATGAGCCCACTATTGTTCATTGCACACACTCCCTCTTAGCAGAGGCCACTGTAGGAAAGGCGGAGACCCCTACGGCAAGGGTGGAGGCAGGTGATTCATTAGTAACCTAGGTAGTTTCAATTTTGACTTTAAATTCGATGTAGGCAGCTGGGCCGCTAACAGACTAAGTGTGGATATTAAACAAGCACCCACTAATGATGTAAAAAGATTCTTTATCACGGTGTTATCATTTTAATTAGTATAGGTTTATTTTAATCATGAATTTATTTCTAAGTAAGATGGAGAAAGATTAAATTTTATTATATGACAACATCTTTTTAGAATACAAAATTTGAAATAATATTAACATTTCAAGAGATTTAATCTTTTTAAGTGCTTGGTAAATTAGTGATTAACATAGATCTATAATGGTTTTCTATCTCTCTACCATGTGTAATTTTTCATTGTTTATATTGTATTTTAAAATAATTTATTATTAATAATATTTTATATCAAAATTGAATGGATTACACCTTTTTCTATTATTACTAAGTAACTAAATTGTTTTTAATTTAATTGTTTACTTTCCAATATTGAAATATTTTACCAATGTAAACATGAAAACACACACATATAGAAATATATTCAGCAATATAGACCAAATATACTATGTTTTCATTATAGTGCATAATGTTTTTTCATTTAAAATGTTTTTTTAGAGATATTTGCCAATTCCAAATTGAGTAGAACGAAATTACACATTCTCTCATACTTGATTATTAAATAAGCCTCTAAACATAAAGTAAAAAACATTAACAACAAATGTCCATAATTATAATCTTAATCACAATAATGTAACACAGATAACACAGATTATTGATGAAGATATGCATTATTCAGTATGGAGTGTGAAGATAAGAAATATATTACTGATATCTAAAGGTCATCCCCTCATTATTTCGAAACGCAATAATACGCATTGGAAATATACATCGTGTTATATTTTCAATAATACATTGTGATGTCATCCCCTCATTATTTCGAAACGCAATAATATGCATTGGAAATATACATCATGTTATATTTTCTAATAATACATTGTGATTTGTTACAAGGAAGTGGAGTGGCACAATTTCCAATACGTTTCAAATAAAGGGCTCACTACTTTAACTTTTCGTTATGACAACTCAATTATACAGTTTTCGTTGTGATTATGCATAGCTATTTCTAAAGTTTGAAAAGGATTTCAGAAAACAAAATCATATATAAAAAAAAAAAAAAAATTAAGTCAAGATAATTAAGTCCAAGGCCACTGTCGACTGATTTAGGTGCCACAGTACTACTTTGACTACTTGTTGGATAGAGGATTTGAAGAGAAAACTTTAATGCGAATAGGTAGGCAGGGTGATGGCAGGATTAGTCTTCACTCACAATAACCAGTGTCAGATCCAAATACGCTGAGTAAGTGAGAGCTGGTAGTCTTTCATAGTCATCCTTAATTTTTGAAAATGTTCTAGTTGAGAATGACGCTGAGTAAGTGGCACCTGGTAGTGTTTCATAATCATCCTTTATTTTTGAGAATGTTGTAGAATCAAATAAATAAGTTCAGAGTAAATCACTGAATTGTACATCTCATTCCAAAATATTCTCGAAAATCGAATTAATTTCTGCAGTCCTTCACTCGATCATTTATCACTAATCGAAGGCCTAAACTCAACACATTTCTGATGAGAGGGCTGTCAGTCGAAGTGGTAAAGGGACAGTCAATCCAACTGCCAAGTCATGACAGCACGGATCGTTGTGAAGAATTCTCCGAGTTATCAAATCTTTCAACTCTGGATTGATTGAGTGGTTAGGAACACATTGTTACCTTTGTTTTCATAAAGTTGGTATTTTATTATAACCATTCATAGAGGGAAAGAGAAGTGAGGGACCTCCATTCATAGAGGGAGAGAAAGGAGAGGGACCTCCAGAGAGCATAAAGCGTCACGTCATGTTGGACATGGACGGTCCAACGTGACAGGCTTAGTTTAGTTGTAACCTAAGTTGAGGGCCCGAGGGCCCGGGATGTTAAGGTAGGATGACAATATGTATAGGAGACGAGGATGAGTTAACTTTTGTACTTCTCACTCTTGGCATCAATATTATTAGGAGCGAGTTATGGATGTGTGAAATTATTAATCAATTAGGGCATGTTATGGATGTGTGAAAGAAATTGTTAATCAGGGTATAAATTTGATGGGGATTTATTTATATATGTTTTTTTTATGATAGCATTTTTTTATATTGTTTTTTTTTACATGTTTTATTGTTTTTTTATAACATCATAATTTTCAAATTGAGAATAAAGTACTTATTTTCTTAACTAAGTTAAATAGATTATTTTCTTTTTATGTAGATGAAAGTTAAAATAAAGTGATTGAGGTGATTTGAGTCAATTTAGTAAATTTTATAGAGATAACTGGTCGTACTGAGAGGCATAATACAATCCAGTACTTAACATTCTTTCTTTTGTAGAGGAAGATTGATGAAGCAAGCTTATACATACACTACTAAGTGACTTCTAGATTAAAAAAAAGAACTCATATAACTAGATAATCATATATTCATAATTGATTTTAAATTCAAAATAAAACTTTTAGTTTCTTTTTTTCTAAATACACTTTTCCCAACAATTTAGTAGTTCCATGATCACAAAAATGAACTGCAGATAATAAATTTAATTTATATTTATTATAATCAAAATAAATGATTTTATTTTTAAAACATTAAAATATCCAGTGAACACTAATGCATATCCCTTAATATCAAATAGGCCGAGGAACAGCAAATTGCAAAAGAAACAGGCGGCCGTGCAGATTCATAAATGTCAAATTTGAATACAACCACTCTTTCTATTCAATCACAAGAACATGATACTTCAACACTGATAATGATAATAAAATTTGAACTAGTAGGAAATGTGAATTTAAATCATTTTTAATGTTCATCGGCTAAGTACGCAGTCTATACTATGGGTCATCTTTCTTCTTGAATTGATCTTAAAATGAGGTGTTTAATCCAGCTATTTGAAATCGGTTATTATCGGCACGGGTGTTTAATGCAGCTCTTTCAAATCATACCGGTGAGTAGAGCATTAATATTTTGGTTTGGTCCATCTTTCTTCTAGAATTGGTGTGTTTAATCGAGCTATTTGAAATCATAGGTGTTTAACGCATCTATTTCAAATCATACTATATTTTAATGAGTAGAGGGTTAAGATTTTGGTTATTATGATGTTGATGTGTATAACTTAAATTTGGTAAAAGAAAATTAAAAAGGAATATTAATAATAAAAAGAATATTTCAATATAAATATATATTTTTAAATATTATGTATTAATTTTATATTAATAATTGTAAAATTTATAAGAGTAGGTTAACAAAGTTACAATTTTGCTTGTAAAATAATAAAAAATTTGGCAAAATTTTGATAAAAATTGGCAGAAATTTTGGGAAATTTGGGTTGCTATTGTCAAGCCAAGAAAATTTAAAGCATCTTTATAAAAACAAAAAACAAAATTATTTATATATTCTCAGAAAATAAAAACTAATTTTTCAATCTATATTATATTATATTTAAATCAAGTGCCATAAAGATTTTAATTATATTTTTTTATCAATTTAATACTTTAGGGTTTTTATTATTTTTTTATCTTTATTTATTTAATCTTTGTTATGATAAATATTTATGAAATATGAAAAAATATTTATATATTTATATTTATAGTTATTAATAACAAGTCTAGATCTATCTTAATTTTGTATGTATCATAAATTACTATTCATAAAAATAAAATAAAATTTTAATAATTAAACGACTCTAGATTCATCTTAACTTCCAATTTACTAAGCGTCTACATATAAATAGAGTCATTATGATAAAAATCATAGAAATGAACAATTTTAAGAAATGTAATGAAATGAACACATTTAAAAAGTATATCTATTAATTATAGGAAAAACATTCAAAATAACTGAAATAAATGGTAAACCAATTATAGAAAAAAAATTCAAAATAAATAAAATTAATAAGGAAAACATTTTAATATAAGAAAAATGAGTTTGAAAAAATGATTTGAAAATCAATTATAAAAATGCTAAATCATTTATAATTTTAGAAAAATGTTTAAAAGAAAAATGATACACAAATACATTTTAAAATTAACTATAAAAAATGTGAAATGATTTAATTATAATAAAGAAATAACTTTGATTTAATTATAATAAAGAAATAACTTAAGACTAACATGAAAAACATTTTAAAATAAGAAAAGTATTCAGTAAAAAAATATAATATGTTAAATGTAATAAGTTTTTAAAAAATTAATAAGAAAAATGATATGGAAAAATAGTTCAAATAAATTTAAGGAAAAATGGCTTTGAAAAAATTATTATGAGAAAGAAATAAACTTAAAACAAAAGTAACATTAAAAATTATTTAATAAAGTCAAGTCCCACTAGCATAAGCTGTTGAGGAAGGGAGGATCAAATCTCACAGAGAAGGGAGGATCAAACCTCACGGAGACAAGTTAAAACTCGTTAGTTTAGCTTAGATTTCCCTGGGTAGCCGTTTCTCAAGCCACAGGTCAAGCCTGATGCAATCTCTAATGAACTTAGACCACTTGACAAAAAAATTTATTATTTAATAAAGAAATAGAAACAGGCTTAATAAGAAAAATCGTATGGAAAAACACTTCCAATAAATTTGAAAGAAAAATCACATTGAAAAATTAATTATAAAGAAGAAATAAACTTAAAAGAAAAATAACATTGAAAATTATTTAATAAAGAAATAGAAACAAGCTTTTAACTTTTTCATATAGAAATTAAGTTTATATGCCAAAAAAAACTATTTAATAAATAGAAATAAATTTTTAATTTTTCTACGAAAATTAGGTTTAATTGAAAATTTTAATATAACCAATTAAATCAATCTCACAATTGCATGAAAATGTTTGGGTGTGAGGTCTATTTATGGTTTTAGCTTGAGTGTTTCTGGGTCGATTGCAACAATTTTTTTTTCTTTTGACATCTTTTGATCAATCATTTAGGGTCTGCAGAGATCTCGTCTTGTTGTGTGATCACATGAGCATTGTGAGAGGGAGGGAAGAGACCCCCTCCTACCGAAACACCATTAGAGGGAACCAATTGAAACCAGCAAATTCACAGGGAAGTCAAACAGGGAACAATGAAAGTCTCGTCCTAGGGGCCCAATGGCAGGCTCGTATGTAGAGTCATTGCCTTCCCAAAGCCATTGGAAATCTAAAGTTTGTTACTTTAAACAATCACTTGGGGGATTCTCGTAGCTACATGAAGGACCATACCCTGATTTGTAAGTTCATGGGAATTTGGCCAAAAGAACAAGAAATAATCTAATTTTTTCAAGTGAAATGACAACCACAAGGAGTAACAGAATTGCGACTTAGGGCAAAAGGATTCTTCATAATGATTTTTGAAGACCTGAAGGATAGAAAGAGTGTTTTAGAAAATGAGCCTTACTTCATGAACAATGTTGGTTTATTTATGTGGTTTTGGGAGGAGTGTTACAACCAAGAAAAGGAGTTCCTGGGGGCCCCAATCTAGATTTGAGTATTTTCACTCCCAGATGACTTCTAGGAAGTCGATATCCTGGAAGGGATTGTTAATGCTATAGGGGAATTTTTCAAGGTTTTAGAGGTAAACAAGTGGTGCAATAATGCTTCCTATGCCAGAATTTGCAATTACATGAATATTGCGAAGCCCATCCCTCCTGCGATCGATCTAGAGTACCATGATGTTGTTTGGACCCATCCTTTGGACTACGAGCATGTCCCCTTCAAATGTCATTGTTTCCACAAAAATGGTCACATAGTTCATGATGTATCTCTTACTATAGCAGAGAAACAATAATGAAGGGAGCAAGAAAGCAACAAGGGTTTCCACGAGGTGTCGCGCCACCGCAGGAACCAAGGAAGACTAGACCAAGGAACTAACATAAGTGAGATCTCAGGAGAAACCAATAACTGACAATAAAATCCAAGGACATCTGCCTGGGAAATCCTCAAAGGAATTTATTCATAAACATAGGATATCTTATGCTAAAGCAGTCATTGAAGAGAATCCCTTAACCATCCTTTCATAGGTATAACCCCTAGAAAATACTCCAGCGCTTGAATAGGTCACTCCTCTAGAAAAACTAATGTAAATGGAGAAGCTAGCACTAATGAAATATATATCACTAGAGGAACCAAGTAGAGACTCAATCCTGAAGGAACTACTGGCGAAAACGACCTCAATTCCGGAGGCGAAGGACCAACAAGACAGTAATCTAATGACATGGGCTAGGGTAGAAGTGAAATTGATCCCAAATAAACAACTCCACCATCTTTGAAATTTATACGGGCAATGACAGCAATCTAATCTTCCCTTAATGGGAGATCCTCATGGGAGAGATGCAAAGTGGCATCACAACTGCACAAATCCAAAGAGTAGGCTAAGAAAAATTACAGTCGCAAGGGGCGTAAAACATCACATAAATCCCTCCAGGCCACAAGTGAGTTTTTGTTAAACTCCGGGAAAATTAATAAGATAACGAAGTATTTACTCCCTATTGATAATTCATGAATATGGTTTCATGGAATATCCAGGGCATGAATAGTTAAGGTAAGAAACATTATTTAAAATAAAATATCATGAAAGAGAAATTGGATATAGTATTTATTTAGGAAACCAAGGTTCAAATTTTGACATTGGAAGATATTCTAGTTCAGTGTCGGAAAATATATGAAGCTATGACCATAGATTCGAAAGGTAGTGCGAGAGGGTTGGCAGTGATCTCATACCCTAGAGAAATTCTCTTAAATCACTAGATGGCTACCCCAAGTATACTGATAGACCACTTTCGCTACGTTGCTTCGGGGGAAAATTTTGGGTCTTTGTGGCTTATGGGCCCACCTTGTTGGGTAGAAAGGAGGGATTTCTCAAGGAACTCTAATCCTTGCACCAAATTTTCCAAGGCTAGGGTGGATTATCAAGGGGGAACTTTAATTTGATTCAAAATTTGGAACAAAAAAGAGGAAGGATATAGAGGTTGGATGAAACACCATCTAAATTCCAAGACCTAATACAGGATCTCCACTTGGTGAATGTGGATCCAGATATAGAGTCTTTACCTAGAAAAACTTGCGAGGAGGTACCCATTATATTGCGAGCATGTTGGTTATGTTTTTTGTGACTAAAGACATCATGAGTAGGGATGCTTACCTAGAAGTAAAAATCCTCCCAAGCCTCAGATCAAAACACTCACCCATTAGGCTCAAAATCAACCTCAAATGATATCCTAAGAACTAACCTTTTAAGTTCGAATGGTTTTGGCTCCAACGTCAGGACTTACTCCCCAAATTCAAGAATTGATGGAATGAAATTCAAATACAATGGAGAAACTGGATGCACATGCTATAACTCAAAGTAATGGAATTGAAATTTCACATCAAACAATGGAATGAGGAGGAGTTTGGGACATTTTTAAAGAAAAATAATGTTTAGAGAAAATAATAGATGAGGTACAAGCTACTATGATTGGAAATGGGAGGAAAAAAACTATGGTGGAGGAGGAAGGCCATGTACTAATAATATTGAAGTTAGAAGGAAGAAGGAAGAGACATACTGAAGACAGAAATCCATAGTCCAATGGTTACGCGAGGGTGAAAGGAACGCTCATTTGTTTCAAAAGGCCCTAGTCCATACAAGGTTTGTGTGATGTGTTTCCATCGATTCCACTTTCTTAAGGTCACCTAGGGGACTGAATCTCATTATAGTGGCCTCTCATCGCATGTTTACCCTCATTGGCTGATTACTTGGGTAGATATCAGAGGAGGATGTTACAGCTCGTTGCAGGTGATATCTATAACATTTTCATGAATTTTCTTTACTAAAGTTGAGAAATTCTTGATGATTTTTCAATTCTTGAGCGGTTTTATCTCATGCCATAGGAAAGTTACCAATATGGTCGACGCTTGGGTTATAGGATTTTGTGGGTTAATGGTCCAGGTACCCAAATAGTTTTTCTGGAGCCTGTAGCTACCAATTTTCATTGTTTCCTTATGTCTCATATTCTAAGGGTTTTCTCATTTTATTTCACAATTTTCGATTGGGTTGACAGATGTGCCAATTTACCTTCAAATAATTACTATACCTTTAATGGTTGAGTTCTCTTTAACTATACAAAGACATGTTTGTTTAGCTTATACTCGGTGCTCTTATCGTTTTCTTTTCTTTTGCAAGTATTTCCCCCTACTCTTCCTCATAGTCATGCCATTCGTGGTTTGGGTTTGTTGCCAAAAAAATAATTAACCAAGTGCCCTTTATTTTTTTTCCAGGTTCACTAGAAACCCTCAAGGCTTGGCCTAGAGGCCTTGTGGTCTTTTAAATCATTTAATTTTTTATTTTCCTGGGGTTCATTTCTTGTACTCATGAATTTTTAGAAGTAGTAGTTATGTTTGAGAATTTGAGAGCCCTAGAGTTGGTCGACTTTATATATGTTGTATTTTGTAATCCTTGTGATGAACTCCTCCTTATTCAAGTGAGGTCAAGTTCATCTGCTCGTGTTGTTTTTATTTGAACAACATTTCAGTTTTTTGGAAAGGTTGTGTTGTCTTTATGTATGTACTATAAATATGCTTCCTCTTTCCTTGAGGTGAACTGAGTTTATATTTCACTTGGCAACCAAAACTTATGTTCCAGATTTATTTTTCCTTATTGTCAATTTTGATAAGCATGGTTTCAAAATTACTAAGAAAAATTATACTCTTCGTACTTTCCTTTCATATATGATTTATTATTCAATGTTAATATAAATGTTTACAGTGTGGTATTTGTTTGCTATAGTTCTCATCAAGATAATTTGTAATTTGTTACATTTTTCTTTTGCAACTTTATTGTATTTTTAGGCATGTTAATAAGATCGTATATATCAACTGTTTTAGGTGGTTACCGTTTTGTGAATGAATGTTTGTAATTATTTTTTAATAATACCCACCAGGGTTTCTATAATGAATTATTTAAACTCATTCTTCTGAGACAATGTGTCGAGAAAGACATTCTCGACAATTGTTTTCCACTTTCTCTTTCTTGTCTTGCTAGATTCCTATATTATTTTTCTCTAAGGTATCAGAATTTCTAGTCATTGGCTTACCATCCATTGGTCAGACTAACCTAAACAAATAGTAAGTCCTCTCTGGTTAACAAGTTTTTGGCTATTTCTTTTTCTACTGAAGCTTAACCAAGTATACAAGTAAGCTTTGTTATTTCATTCATAATATTGATGCAGACCTAGCATATTCATTGTTTCATATTCTATGCACGTTAACGTTCCTTATTCATAATTAACATTGCATAAAATGACAAGAAAGTAGTTTCAGTATTCAACTCAACATTCACACGACATTATTTTCAACAACCAAAATAAAATTCTTATATAAAATTAATGGATAATCCAAGAAATCACTCAAAAGAGTACCCTCCAACCTTCCAATGAGATTGACAATCACGTTCTGATCTCCCCCCAATCTTCCCCAACTACCAAAGAAGTTTAGTGACAATGAACATCCAAGTCACCTTGCAACCCTCAAGACCCTTCCCAACTTGAGTTTGAAGTTTTTTGTTGTGGAATATTCCACTAGGTCCAACCCAACTCAAGAATTTTCTTCAAGTGCAGCATACTACTGCACTCATCTTGGTCTAGTCTCCTCTCTTCCTTTTCCTCTCTTGGGTGAAAAAAATATGCAGGAAACCTCCCTCTTCCCACTGAGACCCATTTATCTCCAAGGAAGAGAGAACCAAGAATCATGTAATATCCCATAATAATTATAAAATAATAAATAATATATAAATAATATAGTATAATTTAATAAATAAGTAAATAAATAAATAGTCAAGAGAATAATAAATAAAACATTAAACAATAAATGGAGTTATAAATAAAATAGTAAATAATAAACTAGAGTCCTAAAACAATAAACAATAAGTAAAGTTAAAGAAAGAATTAATTAACAAAGAGTTAAACTAAGAAACTAATAGAAAGAAAGTTAAACTAAGAGAACACTAAATTAAGTAAAGCTAAAAAAAAGTAAGAGAACACTAAATTAAGTAAAACTTAAGTTGCATGTTGACACAGTGAATGTGTGCACGTGGTTCCCATTCCATTGTTTGGTCTATTTAATAGACATTGAGGAAGATTCAAAGGCATTCATTCTTCCATCTATTCTCTAGAGAGAAAGGTATTGTGAGGCAAAGGATACCCTGGCAGTAGTACAATGATTGAGGGCTCGGGGGTGGCTAGCTGTGGAAGGATTACATCCAGCTGAGCCTACGGTTGGGTGGAGAGTTATTCCCAAAACTTTGTTGTGGCTAGCAAGATTCAGATAGCGTTCAACCTTGGAGTCTAAAGTAAGGAAAATTTCCATTACAGGAAATCCACAAATGGGCTGGGAGGGCCAGTTTATTTGATGATCTCGTGGGAGCCCATACCTATGAGGGAGAATATGTAACACCATATGGGCTGGGGACAAACTCAATCAACACTACATATGCCAGTGGTTCCCTTTTCTTGTATAGCTCTTGATGGATAGATCTTAAAGGGATGTGGGACCATCTTGAGGAGGCCAAGGGCCTGATATTGTAGGCCAAGTGCCTAGTCTTGGATGGGAACACTGAAGTCTAGAAGTGGGTGTAAGACTTCGATGCCTAGGGTTGTGCACCTTAAGGAGATGTGGAGGGAGTGGGCCAGCCTTGCGAGATGCCCAAAGTCATTGAGTACTGGGACCGAATGCCTACCTTGGGGCAGATGAGGTATGAGTCTGGCGCGAGCCTTTGGGCCAACCTTAGCTAGGGACAGACCGGGGAGGCTTATGCCTGGTTATAAAAGTGGGAGAAAGGACATAGATTCCTTGAGATTTACCGGGTGCTGTGAAGAACTTTCGATGCTTGCTGGTTATACTAGTTTAGCAGAGGGTGTTGGTCACACATGAAGTAATAAATAATATAATATAATATCATTAAATACTTAACTTCTGGATGAATTTCCTTGAAGAGGGGGAGTATGTAATGTCCCATAATAATTATAAAATAATAAATAATATAATATAATTTAATAAATAAGTAAATAAATAAATAGTCAAGAGAATAATAAATAAAACATTAAACAATAATTGGAGTTCTAAATAAAATAGTAAATAATAAACTGGAGTCCTAAAACAATAAACAATAAGTAAAGTTAAAGAAAGAATTATTTAACAAAGAGTTAAACTAAGAAATTAATAGAAATAAAATTAAACTAAGAGAACACTAAATTAAGTAAAGCTAACAAAAAGTAAGAGAACACTAAATTAAGTAAAACTTAAGTTGCACGTTGACACAGTGAATGTGTGCATGTGGTTCCCATTCCATTGTTTGGTCTATTTAATAGACATTGAAGAAGATTCAAAGGCATTCATTCTTCCATCTATTATCTAGAGAGAAAGGTATTGTGAGGCAAAGGATACCCTGGCAGTAGTACTTTGATTGAGGGCTCAGGGGTGGCCAGCTATGGAAGGATTACATCCAGCTGAGCCTACGGTTGGGTGGAGAGTTGTTCCCAAAACTTTGTTGCCATCAGCAGGATTCAGATAGCGTTAAACCTTGGAGTCTCAAGTAAGGAAAATCATCATTATAGGTAATTCGTCTTGCTCATGTTTCTGAAAATTCCATAATGATTAGTTAAACTGTTTTTTGGTTGATTATTCATTGTTTATGTGATATAATTAATTTCATGTTAAAATTGGGCTTGTTACAAATCATAACTGCCCTGACTGATTGTTTCCTCTTGCCACTGAGACTCATTTATCTCCAAGGAAGAGAGAACCACCTTCTTCCCGCTAAGACCCATTTATCTTTAAGGAAGAGAGAACCAAGAATGATAATTGCCCTAACTGACTGTGTCTTCTTCCCAATGAGTTTCATTTATCTCTAAGGAAGAGAGAACCAAGAATCATAACCGCCATAAATGACTTGTAGTTAGACAAACTCGTTCAAAGTCCTTCCTCAAAATTCCTAGCCTCATCCATGTGTTAACAAAATATGCATCTAAATATGTTCATAATAATATTTTTAAGATTTGTTTAAGTTTTGGTGGGCTTTCCTCTAAGCCTGTATATTAGAAGTCCCAATAACTAAATAATTAACCCAAGGTAAAGTAAAGAGAAATAGTAAACTTGTAATAACAGGGTGTTACATTTACATTATTTTCTCTAATAATATAATGTAATACTTTATTTTATTTTTCTTTTTTATTCTTAAATTATATGGTTCAAAGAAACCATCTAACATATTTTTGCAAAAAATTTATTATGGACTTGTCAAACAAGGAAAGGAAAAACGGAAAAGACTAACTTCTTAAAATATTTTACAATAATAATGAATTTGTATTAAGAAAATTTACTCCCAAAAATTATCAAAAGAATTTTTGGAGCAAATATATTTTTGTGGTGGCTACTCAAAGGTTTATTTAATTTTTTTCCATTATTGTAGTTCTAAATATGAACAAGAATTTTATGACCATTAGAAAGTATATCTTTTTGTGGTGGCTCCTCAAGTTTTATTTAATTTTCTTCCATTATTATAGCTCTAAATATGTGGGGTGACTTGATTTTTTTTTAATTTCTAGTATTATATATCAAAATAAAATATCATGTTTAATAACTATTTAAGGTTTATTTTAGTATATTATTTAAATATTTTATATTGAGATGTTAATTTCAACTTTTGAAATAAAATAAATATATATATTTTAATGTTATTAACTAAATTTACATTCATTTACAATTTTATATTTATTAATTATTTGCACTTTCATATAAACATTTATTATTATTTATTTTATTAAAAATATTTTCAACAAAATAAGTAATTTTAATTTAATTTTTTCAATTTTATTATTACAATCATATTCATTAATACTAAATTAAACATGTCAAAACCAGATTATTACCCATTATTAAATTATACAACTTCATCTACAAATATTTAAACATATCTCCACACCAATTCATGGATGTCAAGCTTTAGCAAGTCCCAAAAAAATACCTTCATCTAAAATTTTCTCTTATGAAAAGAGCTTTAGAAGTTTTAAGTTCAGCTGATTAGAGAAATTACACCTATAATTTGGCATTCAGGAAAACAAATCATAAAATATTATTATGCAAAATACACTACAAATAAAAATTCAAATTTGGTAACATTTACAAATCCAAATGCTGATATTATGAAAAATAATTAGAAATAAAAATTCAAATAAAGTAACATTTACAAAGCTAAATGCTCATATTTTGCCGATATTTTGTTGACAGATTTATACATTCTTGACAAAGTGTTGTTGGGAGGAGAAGAATCCAAATTTGTTGTAAACCGTCATAAGCTATATAAATCCTGCAACTAAGCATGGAAATGGATTTCATGAAAATTAGCACCTGTAAGCCTAGGTTCTTGACAAAGTGCACTATGAAAAGTGGATTTCATGAAAAATGAGGACTACACAGCGCTGCATTAAAAGTGTAGTATAGAGATTTGTGCATCTCTCCGATCCTAAATCCAAGTTTACATCTATGAATCTTTGCCAATTACCAATGTATTATTTTTAAAGCCCGTAAATGAATGGCAAAATGACTCTAAATAATACATACGGAAAATCTGTGTTCAGTGGTTGGTGATCCCATCTATTTACACCAATCATAACACACAATTACATAAAAACTATGTTCTACAAACATATAGACTTATTTATCTTTTCCCAATATAAAAATCCAGTTCTCCCATCAGCAACATTTCTCGCACAACCAACAACAAAGTCTCACACAACCAACAATAGCACAGAGCCGCAAGGCTGCAAATCCATAAAGAAAAAACAGAAATCATAACCCTATATACCTACAGAATAATGAAAATTTGCAATTGAATTGATACCATCCTTCTCCAAATTCTCTCTGCTCTCTGTTGTTTTTTATACGGTCAGATGATTCAGCGTACTGGAGAGGAGGAGCTTGCATGGGATACCCTAATAACTAAATCAAAATCTTTTTATTGCAAATGCAAATGATTTGTGATCGTTATTTAAAAAAATAAAAATGATTTGTGATCATTATTTAAGAAAATAAATGATGAGATGAGAAAAAGAGGACAAGAGAGCCGAACTTAGCGCAGGAATTCCTTGAGAGTAGGCTGCACCTGGTGATGAAAACTTGTCTTCAGTCATGGCTGCTCAGATTCACTTGAAACTCACAAATGTGAAGGGAGGATGAGCAATAATAACGAAGCTCATTATTATGAATAATTTGAATATCTTGTTGTGTCTATGGTCAATAATTTGAATATTGATTATGAATAAATACAGGAAGTGTTTTTTTTTTATTCACTATGAAATATTAAAAATATGGTTTTTTTGGGAAAAATAAATAAATAATTACAAAACTAAATTTAGATATATATATATATATATATATATTTATTGGTGATGAATTTAGTTTGTTTAATTTGGAAATATTTATTGATGATGAATCTTGTGTATGTAAATTTAGTTTGTTTAATTTGGAAATAGAGATAAATTAGGATTGTTCATGTATGTCAAGTCTTAACAATTTTATTTCAGCTAATTTTTAGTAATTTTGCCTTTTTCAAAATTCATAACTCATTCTCTCTAGGTCTCTATCTCTTAGTGTTTTAGTTAGACAAATATAGTTACTTATTTTGGTTTATAAGTCTCAATGTATGTTAATCAATTTTCTAATAAATAAATAATATTTACTAATTTTCTCCCTTTCTCATATATATATATATATATATATATATATATATATATATATATATATTCATTCATTCTCACATCATTAATTACTCATAATAATAATATAAAAAGTATTGAACTAATTCATTAACTCAATTTTTTGAAAAAATATAAAAATCAATTTAAATAGAAAAATATTTATATTAATATAAAGTAATTAGACTTTTGTATATTAATGCAACTGGATAGTATTTTTGTATATGGATTTACTTATGAAATTAGAGCAATCAAAGAAATTTAATTATACAATATGATTTAAATTATTTTATTAATTAAAAATTATTTTCCGTTTATTTAATATCATAATGACGCTCATTGAAGAACATAAAACGGATGTTCAAATTACTAAATATTTTAAATTTAATACCTTATCCAGAAACACAAAACATGCTGTGAAAAAATTACATAATGATAAAGTCATCTCTACTGCTTGTAATTCAAATCTTTTGAAGCCCGAAATATTTTTGGCATCTACCTCCCTGTGTATAAAATCATACAGAGACAAGTATTAAACTGGTGAGGTTCAATGTCGGAAGAAAAAAAACTGAGAGCAGGAATAAACTGTAATGAAGTAAGGAAAAAAAACTGAGAGCAGGAATAAACTGAAATGAAGTAATACGTTATGGAGAATGCAGTGATTATATCTGTTAAAAAGGGGGAGGCATCCTCATCTGCAATTTTTTGAATGTAAGGCGCCAGATAGGAATTTGACACGAGAAGAACACAAGACTTTAATTGACACGAGAAGAACACAAGACTTTAAATGCTAAACTGGATCTGGGCGTACATATAAGAAAACGCACAACTTTTTCAAATAATCAGTTTCGCCATTTCTTTTTCTCGAGATTAAGCACTGCAATTGTCCTTAGTCTCTCTTCAGATTCATGGGTGACCATTATAGCTTTTAAATTTTGAAAATATTTCAGAATGTGATAGATAAGAATCAGACCATGAATGAGGTAAAATAATTTATTTTCCTTTTATAAATAAGATTTTTCCACAATGTTACCAAAATCTTCAATTAAATAAAATTCAGATTTCGTAAAACCCTTTCTGCCAAATGAGCGACTTACAACTCCATTACATTATATTATATCTTGAAAACTGACCAATAAATTGCCAGACTCATAAATGGATTTTCTTATATATCTACACGATGCCTCAGAGAATGCATGACACATAGAAACACCCGACAACCATGTTATTTCGCTCCTTTAACTATTCCATTCCTTATAATACCACCATTACAATTACATTATGAGGAAATGGAACCGAAAGAAAAAAGAAAGGCCAATAAAAGGCTTATATAATGCGTATGTGCTCCCTTGTGAAAACATGGTGGAGGTGTTTTTCAAACTATCTTTGTAATGCATATTCCAGAATTACATTGATTCTTGAAGTTCTTCCTTGAGTGTAACCAGGAACATTATCACTACATTAATCTTTGAAAGTTTTTTTTATGTGTAGCTCCACGTGAGACCAATTCAACCTAGAGAGTCCATCGACTCCATGTTCTTATCTTAGTGGAGAAATGGATCAAAGCATAACATAGAAAACATGTCTGCTGGTTTGAGTGTGAGTTAGGCCTACAGTTTGACCTAAACGATTTCATTTTTACTTTTCTTGCTATTAAATAATAATGTTTCTTCCTTAGTTTCTTCAACTGCATGATGTAACTTAGAAATAATTCATCACATCTAGGAGGCTAGAATTTGTCTTCAATAGTTGCAAATTCTTCAATGCATGTATAAGTGGGTTGTTGTGCTTTAACATTACCTTTTTCTATACCTTGTTCAGTGGATTGTTGCCACATTAACCTATAGTAATGCATAATTTCTTCAAGACTCCACTGCATAAGAATCCCATGAACTTCTTCAATTGTACCAGTGGTTGTTTTAATCTCCAAGTCACCTGCACCATTCATGGATTCTACATTTTGTTGAGTTTCAAGTTTCTTCACCATTCTGGTTGCTTCTTTCAAACCTACATCAATATGCTCAAAGGATTTCTCAACCATCCTTCAATTAGCTTTATCTATGCATTATAATCAAGCTTGACATCTCCAAACTTGTTTGTTCCTTTAATTGCCGCTACAATTCCCTCTTCATGTTCTTGGGCTGGATCATCAAAGGTAAACAACAATTTATCAACCAATTTCTTTTTAGAGATAACATGTAATTCATTTTCATAACACAAATATCCACTACCAAATTTAATTTCAAATTACTCTTTCTTCAATTCATCAGTTGTCTTTGAGTCCTCCATAGCTTTTCTCTTTGCAAAAGATCCACCTTCATCTTCAGCTATCTCACTGCATTCCATTTCGGTATGGTTCAAATATATATTTGGCATTTCATATTTTTCCTCTGCCCAATGAAACTTCCTCCTGAATTATTTTACTTTTCCTACCCATTATTTCCTTCTATATTTTTTTTTTCTTCTTTAAATATGATGTGTGTCTAGTGTTCTCAACTTCAATAGCAACATATACAACTATTAAAATTGCTAGCAACAGATATCAGTATACAATTTAATTTGCATCGATCCAGGACTCTTCATGAGTAGTTACTTACCAGCGCTATTCCTCACCAATATATGGGTTGTTTGTTGCTCTAGGTGATAGATTGGCTCACCTAACATTGGTTTCGAGAAGCTTATCAAACATTGTCTTCTTCAAACAACTCTCGCAACTCCTTCTCACAGTTCCTCATCATATAAAGCTTCTCCTTCTCTTGTGGTTGTACCTCCTCAAGTACGATCGACCACAGCTTTGGAATCACTTTAAAATAGGTCGCACCAAGCACCAGAAGTCGCACAAACTTAGCTTGAAGGACCACACACAATGTTCAATGGGTCATAGCTCCTCTTGTAAATAGTCAAAAGGTCTCCACACATGGCTAGGTTGGTCGCACATATGCTAGGTTGGTCGCACATATTCCACCCTTGCATCAAGTACCACGATATTTGACAATGATTACAATGCAAAACTTGCTAATAATTGTTCCTAGATTATCACTATCTGATAGTTCCAAAAAGCAGGTTGCAGCCACCCCTTTACAACAATATCTCCACACACAGTGATCACCACAATTTTCAGCGCTACCTCACAGCACTCAAATGACAGATCCACGATCATAGGAGGTTTGTGCCCCCAACACAGGACATGTCCAACAATAGTGCCAGTCATCTTTCTCCAACGATCACAAGCACGAACAACACCAACAATTCTCAGTCTCTCATCAAAACTAACTTGCTGAAACTCACCCAACTTTCACCTGACTCTCTGATACCAACTTAAAAATTTAAGATGAACCAAACATGAAAGAAATGTGTAGCTCCAAGTGAGACCAGATGAAGAGTTGTTGCACTCAACACACTCTGCATACATTCGCAATAAACTACATACATTTAATGTATTACAAATCTTTTGAGGTTTTGGAACAACTTCCTCATAAATAGGATCTATATTCTAAATACACCCCACAACTTTACTGAGACACCATAATCTCAACAAACATTTAATAATAACACTCTAGAATAATCTACATTTCTCCATTAATTTCAAGTGAAGAGAGATGTAAATTTGGTTGTGGTAACCAAGGACGGAATAGACTACATGAAGTAGCCAAAGAATGCAGGGCTAAAGGTGTTGTTTTCTTGGCTAATTTAACCAAATTCCAAGGTTGTAAGAGGATTTTGGAATTCATAGTTTCAAACTTTGGACGGTGTATGGATTTATTGTATGTTTTCTTTGTTTATCAATTTATGTAGTCATCACTCAATATATATATATATATTAAAGATTTTATATATATATATATATATATATATATATATATATATATATATATATATATATATATATATATATATATATATATATATATTAAAGATTACACATTTTAGACTGAGTTATGCTAGGTGAAAACACACATAACTCTTAAGATGTGTGAAAATTTGGAAGGAAAAACAATTTATTTAATGGAAAATTGACACATTATAGGACACTAATTTTTTTTTGCAAAAAATATCATTAGGATAACAACATAATTCTCCAAAATCTCTCTTTTCACTCCTAATCGAAATTCATAGTTCTTATATGAATTTTGAGGGCTTCAATTCGATAAAAGAGGAAAAACTTGAAATTTCATCTCCACATTTGGCTTATAGGTGTAACCTATCTTCATGCATTCACCCTAATACTTTATGAATCTT
>JAXQQM020060431.1:0-47512 GCA_034641835.2 Pinus albicaulis | reverse complement strand
TATGAGCAAGATGAGGATTTCTAGCATAGAATTGTATGCCTCTGTGTGGTGTATGAATTTTGGTTTATGAGTTGCCCATCTGAAGAAAGGCAGTGCTTGTTTTGGATTTGTACATGATTTCTGAACTTGTACAACATGGTGTGTTGCCAACTCTCCATGTTGTATAAACATGTGGAAAACATCAGTACTTTCGGAAATAAACCCAAATCTTGAAGTTGTTTGAGTGTTCCTTTGTTTTTTTGAGGCTCCATTGAACAAAAAATTATGGTGAGAACAAGCCATTAAAGTAGATATTTTGAAAGGTGAATTGATGCCCATTTTTACCAGGTGGAAGTTGGTGGAAAGCAGGAGACGCTATCGAAGATGAAAGTCGGGCCATCACTTTGATATCTACACTGCGGTGAATATGGACGCTTATAGCTCTCGATAAGATCGTGTTATTTGCTGCATTTTCTGCTCTACAAAAGTAGTACTGGATACCGGATTTGGCCTTCCTTCCTATTCAGCGATTTCTCATGCGGGCCACATCTTGATCCACTCGCAGGCAAGTTTAGCGTAGAGAAGTTGAAAAATTTTGGGGTGCCTACAATTGGGCTTCCACAATAATTCACAATAGCGGCTCTCAAAAGATTCCATGCTTCTTTCTCAGGATCAACCGTAGGTGATGACATCGTCAGGACCTCCTACCGACATAGACATAGGTGTCGAAGACTTCTTTCAAATCTTGTTAGAACCATCACCCTTGCCCGATTATGGATTTCGACACGACAACATAGATTTTTAGGAACTATTTAGGAGATTGGAAACCCTTGAATCCTCTAACCAGGCACTAATAAGAGAGGTCAATGAACTTAGGAACATAGTAGTTGTAATGGAAGGCGAGAATGGTTCACTGAAGCAGTTGTTGAGGGACAACAAGGAGCAAGCAGTTCACCACCACCCCTCTAATGACAATCTACACGCTGAACTTCTCGATCTGAAAAACAAACAAGAGGAGATCAAAGCTCAGCAAGCGGCCTTTAAACAAGAAACAGAAACACACATCAGCTCATGGGCACAGGTTGCTAGAGGGAGGGATACCCCCCTCGCTCCCTCTCTAGCCATAGTTGAGGAGGTGGTACAATCTAAACTCATGGAAGAATGCACTAGACAAGCACGAGAATTGAACCTCAAAGTGAGAGGACTTCCTTTGCCTCTCACATCCTCAGACCCCATGGTGGTTGGGACCCTGTTCCTCAATGAAAAACTAGATCTTCAGGACGTGACCATTGATAGAGCTTGGCTTGGGTACGATTCCACTCTCTTTCTCCGGTTCAGGCCGGCGGTTGATCGCCTTCGGGCTCTTAGAGCTAAGAGAAATCTATTCTCACTTCCTAGTAAGATCTTCCTTGATGAAGATCTCACTAAAACACAAGTTGTTGAGCTCAAACGCTCTAGGGAGTTGGTTACAACAACACGTCAGGCAGGGAAATGGGCAGTTATCAGGAACCTCAAAGCAGTGATTCGGGACACTTTTCCACCTGGATGGAAGCCCCATTCTGGGTCCTCCAAATGACTGGATCGTTGGGGGAGGAAACAAGGGGCATCCATTTCTGTCAATTGTTGGAATGGGAATGGGTCATTTTGGGCATCGCCATGTCTATTATATGATTCTCTTCGACTGTCGAATATCTTATTCATCACCGAGACGCATGAGAGCCATGTTCGACCTCTCCCAGACATTACAGGTTACCATAAGTTCTCAACTTGTAGGCAGCAGACAAGGGATTCTGGTGGTATCAAAGGTTCTGGGGGAGTTGCTTGCTTCATCAGAGATTCCTTTTAGAGCAAGATTTCTTCTGTGGTTGCGGATGAGTTTGCGAGGTTAATGTGGGTTCAGGTTCAAGCATAGTGTTAAAATTTGGTCGGTTCAAACCGGAAACCGGTCAAACCATTGGCCAGTCCAAACCAGTTGAAAAACCAAATCAGCAACTGCATATAACCTGAAAATCCAGTTAACCGATGCTGACCGGCTGGTTCCGTCCTTAACTGACCAGTCAGCACCTAAGTTGCTGTAGGGACCCACGGACGGCCAGCAAGGATGTTTAGGGCTGATTTGGAGGGAAGGGGAGGGTTTTTTCCCTCCAAAAACACCCTCCCCAATCCTTTATAAGTAGGGGCAACCTCTCCTTTGTCTCACACCATCTCATTTGTAGTTTGTGAGTTTGATGGAGAGCTTGGAGAGTGTTGAGTGTTTGTTGGAGCAGTGATCTTTGAGGCTTGGAGTTGGAGTTGGAGCTATCTTGGAGACCCTCTCCAATCCTTTATAAGCAGGGGCAACCTCTCATTTGTCTCACACCATCTCATTTGGAGATTTTGTGTGTTTGATTGAGAGCTTGGAGAGTTGAGTTTTTGCTGGAGTAGTGGAACAACATAGAGTTTGAGGCTTGCTGCTTGAGCTAAGTAGTAGCCATCATGCCTCCAAAAGGCAAGGATACTGCATGGGCTCATTGTGATATGATTGATGGCAAAATGATTTGCAAATATTGCCAAAAATCTATTGCAGGAGGGGGTATTTACAGGTTCAAGCAACACTTGGCTGGGATAGGAGGCCATGTAAAGCCATGTGGAGCACCAAATGAAGTAATAGGGCATATTAGGGTAGAATACCTTCAGAATTTTGAGACTCAAGTCAGTGAACCAATAGAGAAGTTTGTGACTAGAGCGGTTGCAAAGTTTGGCAGTCGAGAGTCGGGAGACTCAAGTTCAACCAACTGAGTTTGAACTTTGATCATGATTAGAAGTTTCAACTTTCAAGTGATAATGTTGATCATTAATTAGAATTTAGTAATATCATATATGTAGATTTGTAGTAGATTGTCACTATACTATGTAGGCCAATGGCCTCAATGCTCATAGCTTGTAGCATTGTTTTTGGACTTTATGGGTCATTTGGAGCCTCATTGCTTATGTATTTTTTCGATGATATGTATTTCACTCGGTGCCATAATGCCATTTTGATATATTCACCTTTACATGGTATATAAATGAGCAAACTTTGCATATTTTGTCTCTATTGGCTTGGAATCATGGTTGCAAATCTTAAAAATAGTTTTTTTATTAAAAAATAATTATTTAATGTATTTTTTTAAAAACTCGTTCGTTTAGACCTGACCAGTACTGGTTAGACTGGTTCCGGTCCGGTTACCGATTCATTAGGTCCACCGGTCCGGTTGCGGGTTCATTAGGTCCACCGGTCCAGTCACCGGTTCCGATTTTTAATACTATGGTTTCGAGGGGCCTCTCCTCTCCCCAAGGAAATTTACATTGGTGTTTGTTACTTCCCTCCTGCTTCTTCATCATATGCCATTCATAATGGACCTAACGGGGACCCCTTTGTCGATTTGTATGTCAACATAGCCCAGTATTCAGCAGTTGGGGAGGTTATTCTTCTAGGTGACTTCAACTCCCACACTAGAGCCCTCCAGATCCCTCTTCACAATCGGTTTGAGGACGTGTACTGCATCCAAGAGATCGATCAAGAGTCAGTGGGATTTCACAGGATTTCTGATGATGTGTTGGGGCCCCTTACCACCTATGGTCGACATCTTTTATACTTGGACGAATTTTAGGAGCTGTGGATTCTTAATGGCCTCCCGCGTTTTCCAAACTCCCGCTTTTTAACATGTAGGCCTCATGGTAGAGGAGCAAGCGTTGTTGATTATGTCCTCTCTAGCCAGAACCTCCTCCCCTTCATTCATCACTTTTTTGTTTCCCCCATCCCCTTAGTTGACCATGCTCTTCTTTCTTTCTCTCTCCGTGCTGACAACCCCCCCATTCTCACCCCACCTCCCCCCAAGGGCTCACCACGTACTACTTTTCGTTTTGATGAGGGTGAAGTCCTGAAGGAATAAGTTGATCTACTGAAGACGAATTTGTGAAATTCTCTCTATGTTGATGATATATTTCTCACAAAGGATGAGAACCTCTTTAGTGTAAGAGGGAGTTGATTGAAAGTGTTACATGAGCTTGATAAAATACTTGTTGAGAATGTGGCATGATGGATTGTGAGCCCATGGCTACTTCCTTGATGAAGAAAAAGTTGCAAGAATATGTTGTTGAGCAAAGAAATAGCATTGATAGGTTGTTGGTGTTTGCTTTTGTTCAAAGCTTTGGTTAAAGCTGGACGAATAGCTAGATGTTACTAATAAAAGAAGTATTGAAATCCACCATGGCTACCTTTCTTCTTTTGAGTAGGTTGAAGATTATTTAAGAAGCCTAGAATGGCTAAGGATCCCTTTGAGAGGGAGCATTGGTTTGATAGCATCATTGGGTTACCGTAAGACCTATGTGGTCAAGGAATTTGGTTCTGAGGCTTGCAATCATGAGGTACAAATTTCATCTCTCCTTGAGAGGATATTGATGGTGTACAAATTTCATCTCTCCCTAAGAAGAGATTAATTGTGTACAAATTTCATCTCTCCCTAAGAGGAGATTGATGGTGTACTATTTTCATATCTCTTCAGAGGAGATTGATGATGTACTATGTTAATCTCTCCTAAGAGGAGATTGATGGTGCATTGTTTTCATCTCTTTTGAGAGTAGATTGATGGTGTATTGTTTTTTTTTCATCTCTCCTCTTGTGAGCCCCATGGTGTATGGTGTAATGGTGTAATGGAGATGGTGCATCGAGAGCTCCTCATCTACTACCTTTATATGCTCCAGACATAGTGGTTATGTTGGAAATATTATATCAGACATTTTCTCATCGAGTGACAAGTACTCTTAAGAGGGAAAAGTGGTCAATATGGCCTAAGTTTCCTATCAGGATCAGATACTATGTATTTGATCGCACCAACCAAGCCATGAAAGAGGCCAGTGAAATTGAATCATATCATTTTGGAGAGATAAGATTCAGGAAACATGATCCTGAAGATTTGGTTATTAGTCACTGTGTTGCTGTCAACCAAATGTGGTCTTATACTCATGAGAGGGATACTAATGAGGAAATATTCAAGAGACTTATTTATCCATTGAGGTTAAAGAAAAGCTAAATCAAGGACCTCAAAAGAAGGCCGAACAGACCCTTGCTTCACTTATTGTCAATCTCCAGGAAGAAGTTGAAAAGCTCCAGAGGGTGTTGGAATAGGTGAAGGAGATGAAGGAAGCATTGGAGAAAGAAGCAGACAGACTCAAGAGGAGGATTGAAGAAGAGCAAGCAGCGAAGGAGGTAGAAGAACCGAGAAGGAAAGCAGAACAAGATGACCTGGTGAAACAATTGGCTTTGGAAAATGAACAAAGAATCAAGCAGCAGGAAAAACAAAGGAAAAGAGATGAAGAGCTTTGGAGGAAAATAGATGAGGAACTCCAAAAGAAGAAGGAATAAGCTATGTGGAAAGATAAAAGGATTGAACACCTTGGCATTCCATCATCTCCGAAGATAAACCCCACTCCTCAGTCTCCAGTTGAACCATGTAGGATTGAAGAAATGGAGAAGGAGCAATTTTTCCCCATGACCATGGCTGACCCAGTAGTAGTATTGAAAACATTCAATTATGAATACAAGAAGAACAAAGTTAGCAGGAGAGTTTCCAAAATGATAAGGTTGGGAGAGTGATTGTCACTGAGGAGGTTCTCATTCATGAAACAACAACTGATCCAGAGATGACTGCAGGTGCCAGTGTTACCATGGCCCAAGCAACAGGTGATAATGTTGCCATGCTGAAGAGAAAGGTCTATGTTGCTCAGTTGGAACTCAGTGCTGCTAAGCAAAGAATTACAGAGCTAGAATTCCAGCAGCAAGGTGAACTAGACTCAGTTAAAGAGTTCAAAGGGAAATCACTTGAGATCCAAGAGGAATTGAGTACGGTTCAGAAATAATTCTACAGGAGCATTCAGGGCATCAAAGATAAAACTCCTAAGTTTGATGATTATATAAAGAGGATGGTGCCTGTCAAGGAAGAATTGGAGAATATTCTAAATATGCTAGATGACATCATTCAATGGAAAATATAGTATCCTAATGAGGGGGTAGGCATTCCTCAGCTCTGTGACTTGGAGAAAATAATATGTTTTTCTGAAGCTTGTAAATGTCTCGACAGGGCTAGAGCCTTAGAGGAAAAGGCTGAGGAAGCTTTCAAAATTTGCTTCAAGTTTGGAGGAGAGGTTGATGTAGTCTTAAATAACTTCAAGTTGCCGATGTTCCAGTCAACCTTTGGTCCTGTACCTGTGGAGCAGTGCATAGAATAAAAGGAGAGAGTGATAGACAGCTGCAAGCAGGAGATCCAGGCATTAAAAGTTATCACCAGGGACAACACAATTTATATGAAGATTTTCAGAATACAATGTTGATCCAAATTAAAAGGAAGGTGTCTCTGTTTCTAACAAGGTTTGCATAGGTACGAGGCTATGGCAGTAAGCGAAGAATGTTGAGTAGTTAATCTAGGACCTGGGTTAATCTAACAGAATTTTTTTCCCTTTATCTCATATAATTTTATAAAAATAATTTCATATAATTTTATAAAAAAATTGGCAAGATGAGAAGTTTCTATTTCACTCAAAGCCTAAAAGATATTAATTTTTTGGCACTGTGCTCAAATGGGTTTAAAATTCATAAGGTCACAACTCCACTAACATTTACAAGCAACCTCATAACATAAATAAGCAAAGAGAGACGGAATCAAAGAAAACCATCATATACATACTTAAGTGTCTTGTCGCAGCTTCCATCTGTAAGCAAGTTCATTGCTGGAATCCATGCAATTTCCTTAATAGGTGCATCATGCATAGCCACAGTCACTGGCTGGCCCCTAGTCAGCAATGGCCACTTTTTATCTTGTTTATCACAGCCAACAGAGAAAATAGCAGTGCCATCGTCCTTCCATGTCGAGCAGAGAACCTGCATACGAAGCATTACATAATAAAAAAACTTAGAAGCACACTCTGAAACTTCAGCCCTGGTTCTTGCCATATGTAATATAGCCCTAGTTCCTACAAGCATATTACAACTTCTGGATAAAATTCAGAAGAAAAAATAATGGGTACTAGAATTCCAACCACAATCTGAAGCACCTCACTGGTTGGTCATGTGACATTGTTGCTTTTGGCATGCCAGCCCCAGTTTGAAGGACCTTCCAACATCTAACATGGAAATCTAAGTTCCAAAATATAACAGAAGATCAAAACAAAACACCAGTCAAAATAATATCACTATCCCCAAAATCTCAGATGAACAAGTCTGCATTTCAGTAAATGGAGATAGTTGAGAACACGATGAAGCGTAGCAGAATTCCTAAATTCACACTTACGGTGGCCTAAAATCCCTCCTTTCTGCCTTTTTAAAGGTCCCCAGAAACCATCACTGCACAGAATCTCTGAAAGCTTTGTTTTCACAAAAATGTTTAATGGCCAAAACTGCTAAACCCTCAAATCTCCAGTAACCCTGTGCTCGTGGCTTAGCTTTCCCTCCAATTGATAAGCCACCAAATTTCAAATGGTTAACACATCCGGCAAAGTTCAAATGTTATAATTTTTTGACATATGTTTTGTCATATTAAAAATAAATACAAGAAGTTGTAAAATTTTATTACTTAAAAATGTTAGAGCATTACTCTATATTTTTTAAGCATATTTTTTTTCTCATTAAAAAAATAGCTATTGAGGTTAATCTAGGGTAAATAGAGCTAATATTTGTAATATAGTAGTAATAATATATTTTTAAGACCTTAGTGAGACCTTAATTGTTTGTAGGACTCTTATTGTGATCTTACTTTATTGTGATCTCATTGTTTGTAGAACTTTTATTGTGATCTTATTGTTTGTAGGACAAAGGACTTGAGTCCGCTAAACTCTACAAAGGTGTACATACTCTACCCCTTTAAATTTGAACCTATGACATCTTATGAGGAAGCACATGTTCTTAACCATAAAAAAGTTGACAATTTGCTCCAATATTCAAGTATTAGGACCCATGGTCATCCAAAGGTAGAAGCTTCTACTAAAAAAAAATCCATAGATAGACCTGAGGTTTGAAGGGGATTTTATTATGAAAAAAACATAAATGGAAACATAGAAAAGATATTGCAAAGAGTAGAGTAGTAGAACAAAATCCAAATTCTATTAATGGATGAAATAGAAAATAACTATAAATTGCAAAGTGATACACACTAAGCAGAATGGAGGTAGCTTCTTTATGAAGAGAGATGTGTCAACTACTCTTAATCAAAAGAAAACATTAGAAGATGTCAAAACTACCTTTGAACATAAAGTATGATGTCCTAAGATCCAAAAACTCTAAAATCCAAAACCCTAGCCCTAGGAAATGGCGTGCCAAAAATAACGTGGGCCCAAAGAGACTAATTGATATATCAACTTCGTGGGGCTACAACGTTTGCATGCAAACTCCATTTAGGAAATTTTTTGGACCAATACAATCCATACTATGTGTCTTTAGCCTATGACAAATGCCAAAAATTCAAGGGAAATGCCCAAAAAAGGCACCAGAAGTTTGAGACCTAAAACATTATAATATAACTACCAAGACGTGGAATAATGTTGAATCAATGTAACAAGTGGGTGGTCACTAGTATTCTATTGAATCAATTGTCCCCCCTTATGAATAAGTGGTCCATTTTGTGTCAAGTTCCTTCGTCAAGTGGGGAAATTTTTGTTGAATATGGCTCCTAGTGAGACATGTGCACCAAAGTAGGAACATGAGGTGCCTATGAGAGGTGGAAAATATGGTTGAAGTAGCTCCACATTAAGTATAAGGTTCAATCCAAAGAAAAGGGAATTTTTTATTTAGAAGCATCTTCACCCACAACCTTTGTGTTGGTGTAAGGCCTATATCATAATGGAGAGTCGAGGGGAACTTCCAATGGGATCTTAAGAGGTATTCTTTATACAAATGCAACCATACCTTATCTCCCACCCTAAACTTATGTGGCACTCTAATCCAGGTGGATATTTGGTGGCCACCCACATCTTCCACTAACTCAATGGTTCTTTATCTTCTTATCAATTTTTCTATGGTTTTTTGGGTCTTGAACTTCTGCGGTCATTTGTAGGCCCTAAATGATGTTTTTTGGCCATTTATGCGTCCAGAGGTTTTTATGTTATTCCCTAGGGTTGACCAAAATTTGTAATCCTAAATATAGTTCTTTCAGATGGACTAACTATGTTCCCCAAACAAAGATTTTATGCAAAAGTTGCACCACTAGGAAGTTGATTCTAGGGTTATGGTTTTAAACCTCTGGGGTTCTTTCTTTTATGTTAAAACATATGATGAAACTAACATAAACAATGAAAAAACTATGCATTCATGACCTACAAGCACCTTCATCACAACATGTTTGTAAAATTGAACAACCTGTATCGGGAAAGCTTGAGCAAGATTAGAGCTTAGAAACAAAGCATGAAGAATGAGGAACCATGTTTACATCTTCAAGGAAAATGTAGATGCGAGCAGGGAGGGAACCCTTTCTCTCTCTTGCGGGAAAAGGTAAATGTTAGTGTTGGATTTTTGTTAAAACAATCTTAGCCTTTTCCTCTCATTCTATGGAAGGGACTATGCTATTTCAAGTGTATAATTTTTATTAATATTCTATCACCATATTTTATGGAAAGTTATTTGAAAAAGGTCATTTTTTAGTAATTGTTTTTATTGTATTCTATAATCAAAATAGAGTGAGACCTAATTCATTAATTTTATTTAAGTAAAATTAAATTATTTGAAATGATTCATTCACAGGCCATTAAGGGGTGGACTTTCACTATTGCAAGATATTTTTTTTATTGCTCAGTTAACTTATTTCCTTGTGTACAAGGAAAATAAGCTTTTAGTCAATCAGAAACAATTCTAAATCTTATTATATGACCAAATTCAATTCTTTATTTCCAAAACATGTTCTCAACGAGTTTTAAATATGGTTATGCTTGATGTCAATTCAATTTATCTATTTTAAAGAAAACCCACACTATCACCAAATTTAATTCTTTAATGCCAAAACATGTTCTCGATGAGGTTTCAATATGGTTAAGCTTAATGTCAATTCAATTTATCTATTTTAAAGGAAACCCACACTATCCAAATTTAAATGGAGCTCGAGGTATAGTTTAAAATAAATAAATAAAGTAAAATAAAATAAATAATAATAAATAAATAAATATTCATTTCAATTTCATATATATGAAGCATTAGAAAAGGATAAAAAAGAAATTAGGATGTCAATTAGGTTTAGCTTGGGTGGTTAAGAGGAGTTGTTATCGTCATTGTCTAAGGTCAATATTACTTGTGATGTGTTTATTTCTTATGTAGGATTTGCATTATCTTTTGAATTTCCAACTCAACCTTTTGAATTCATCCATTCTACCATGACTCATTTCCATTTAGTTTGCATTCAAATCATTCTTATGTTATTATCAATTTTATCTTAAGAAAAGTATGGAATGTGTTGGTTGCATCTTGGTGCTACAAAAGATGGTCTTATGGGTGTATTTATTATATGGTGAACAATAGATTATATGTGTTGTGTATGGAAATAATTTTGTTTTTTACAGTCCTTAGTATGTTGAACTATGTTTAGTTGTTCTTAGGTGTGATAAAAATGAATTTAGACACCACCTCTATTTTAGAATACGAGTTTTCTAATATACAAAATCCCTCGATTCTCCAACATGGTATTAAAGAAAATGGTTTGAGATGTAGCATGTTGCCTACAAGTCTCATGCAAGTTGTAGATGCTCTTAAAAAGTCAGATTTGTTGAGTGGATTGGTTCAAGGTTTCTAATTACAAAATAATCTAGGATCAAATCAGTGGGTCAAATTATGAGTTTCAAGCTAGATCTTATAAATTTTAATGGACACAATTATGGAATTTTGGCACAAGATATGGGAACATTGTTGAAGAGTGAAGAGTTATAGGACTTTACGAAAATGATGGTTCTTATCCAAGGGATAACTAATAAAAGTTTTTCATCAACAGGAAAAAGGATGAGGCTCTAGGAGTCATAATGTTGAAGAATGTAACTAGGTTCGGTCTTCATTATTAATGTATTTGTCAAAATAACTTATTATTATTCAACTTATTAAAGCATGGGTTTCATGCTTGGGTCGTATTTAGATTAAGGTCCCAATTGTGGACGTCTAGGTTAGTTGTTACAAATTTAAATTGATCCAATTTTTGGGCTTTTAAATCATGTAACATTAGGTTGTCAAAAGGATCCTCCATCAAGTCATCTTCTTCAAGGTCATCATCCTCAAAATCTACTTCAAATACAACCCTCATGTCAAGTGATACAAGTCATCAAAGTTGCATCCTTAAGTCGGCTTCAATTAGACTTCAAGTCGGCTCAAATCAAGACACAACACTTCACACTGTCATGTCGGCTCAATAACTATGGCAAACAACTATATATACAAGGGTATAATTTTCATTTCTACCACAGAAGTTTGGAAATATCTGAAGTTTCAGGGCACAGATACAGTTCGGATCATGATCACAGGTTCGGTGTTGGAGGATAAGGTCTCGAACATATTACAGAATTTTGGTAACCATTTATGCTATGAATCGGGTAACTTCCATGATATGATGTTGCAGCAAAACAGTGCCTCGGTTTCAAACAGATCTACCACAGAATCAGTGCTATGTTATGATACTCAATTCAATGAATATGCTCGGTTATCTTAGTTATGGTGCTCAATGCTATGATGATGCTCGGTGATCTCAGTAATGAGGAATAATGAGTTAGTTGTTAAATGGGTTAGGGGTTAAGGGAATATTATGCATTTAGAGGTTAAGGGGTTAATATTATGCATCTAGAGGTTTATGGTTTTGGGGGCTAAATGGGTTAGGGGTTGGGAATTAGGGTTTAATGGGTTAGGGGTTAAGGGGTTATAGTTTTAGGGTTTAGGGGGTTAAATGGGTTAGGGGATTTAGCAGTTAAGGATTTTAGGGGTTAGGATTTAAGGGCTAATGGGGTTAGGTTTTAGGGGGTTAGAATTTAAGGGCTAATGGGGTTAGGTTTTAGTGGGTTAGATGGGTTAGGGGTCAGGAATTAGGGTTTAAGGGTTTAAAGGTTTAGGGTTTAAGGGGTTAGGGGTTAAGGGTTTATAGGTTTAGGGTTTAGGGGGTTAAATGGGTTAGGGGTTTACTAGGGGTTTAGGGGGTTAAATGGGTTAGGGGTTAAGGGTTTAGGGGTTAGGGGTTAAGGGTTTAGAGGTTTGTGGTTTAGGGGTTAAATGGGTTAGGGATTTAGAGGTTTATGGGGTTAAATGGGTTAGGGGTTGGGAATTAGTGTTTAAGGGGTTAGGGGTTAAGATGATAGTTTCATTGGTCTCTGTTTATGCACATTAGTTGCTTATTCTTTGCGTCTCAATGTAAAAATTTTGTAAGTATTGTTGCTTGTTGCCATGTCTTCTTTATTTATTAATTTATAGTATTTGTTAGCCATTGCTTTACATTTATTGATGAAAATGTCTATTGCAATCAAACCAAATGTATGTTCAATCTCTAGTTTCAAACTCAGCCACAGTGTTGTCACACAATTTAAGTTTGGAGAATGGCCATCTGACGAAGTCTTAATAACTAGACTGCACCTCATGACTACTCCAGAAAATCTTAAGCTCGAGTGTCCCACATTCATGAGAAATTTGGCTCTTATACTCTTGCTCCACTTGACTGTGTCCTGGAAATACCCTTGTTTATTGCAAAAACATCCTAATGTTGTCGACCTTGTCCCTTAACAGACCAAGGAAACATATGTGACTGAGAGGAATGGAAAGCACTACAAAGTTGAAGAGAGTACAAAAGACTAAGATGGTTTAAAGGATAAGCTTGAAGAATGTGGCAGTGTTGAAACAACTAAAATTTGTCCCAAACAAATAGTTGATAATGCGAAACCTTCTTCTATACCAGTAAAGCAAGACTGCATTCATGTGAGAGCAAGAAGAGGCCAAGCGACTGATAGGCATAGCCTGGAAGATAGGGTATGGTTCCCTCTTTTTGATGAAATATTTGATCTACATTTTGTCTATCGAAGATTAACCATTTTAACCTTGCCAACAAGGCAGAATTAACCCAATCGTAGGTCCCAATATGTCATGATATATATTAACTATAGATATATATGAGAAGGAATAATAAAGACATAGATTGATAGAGGTGGCGAGACAAGGGGAGTCACAAGGGAGAGATGGAGATAAACTGAAGGAGAGGGGAGAGAAGGAATGGAGAGAGAGAGAGAGAGGGAGAGGAGTGAAAGAGGTAGAGAAGGGTAAGAGAGGGAGATAGTGACACAAAGATGGAAGGGGGGCATAAAGAAGGATAGAGGGAGGGATATAGTGAGAGGATTGGAGAGAGAGAGAGAGAGAGAGAGAGAGAGAGAGAGAGAGAGAGGTAGGAGAGAAAGGGAGAGAGAAGAAGGACAAGAGATAGGACTTAAGAGAGAGGAACCAATATCATAGAAGAAAGAATATGTGACCAAATTACTCTATATGGAGATGGGAGATAGGGGCACCCTACCTACCTATTAAATGTCTAAACCAAATGTGGTGTAAACGTCTTTAATGGTGGTCGATTATACGAGGAGAGGATTTTATGAGGAGGCACTGGATTTTTAATGTGATATGAAAAAAACAAGTACCGAACCTAACCATTTCCAACGACCACACATATACAACAGTGTGAATACAAAGGGAGTGTGAATTGAGATTGCTAAGTATTGCTCCTATAAAATAAAATAAAATATCAATTAAGTAAAAAGCAGATATAAACTAAACTATACTAGAAATGATTTTTGTATTATAGTAGAATGAAATGGAAGAGATGAGCTGTGATGCAGAAATATGAAAATACTATTGAAAACAAGAGAATACCCTCAGAGAATTAAAAAATCCTAACAACAGGACTGAAATTTAGTATTTGCCTATCAAAATTTCAGTTTTGTTCGAGCAGAAATTGAAGGATGTAAATTCAAGAGTGCAAACACAGCAAGTACAATGGATTAAAACAACAAATATATTAGGCCCACTCTACACAAATCTGCAACCTGAGATTTCAGGATAAAAAGAGCAGGCTCCAACAACAATTGCATAGAAGCCTTTATTACTCAAATAGAAGAATGTCACAACAAGTTGTCATCTCTCAAAAGCTCCTACTACAACCTACAAGCTAACAATACTCACTCTTATTATCTATTTCTACAAATGTCTAACTAGTGTTCCCATCCTTTTCATTTATAAGTTAAGAGAAGGTGATGTTAGAAAACAGGCTAATGATAGCGTTAGTGGTGCATCTCCCTTGAGCATGAGCAACTCCCTCATAACTTTGCCTTGTATGCAAGGCTTTTCTTTTAGAGTAGTGCATTATCATAGTAGATGTAACTCCTCTCCTGAAGGTGCCTCATTCCATAAGTGTGCACTCATGAATGCACCTGAGATGATGGTGTTAATCTCCTCAACTAGTGTGCCATACTTGGTGGGTGTGACCCAACAACTAATTCATCTATCCTCGAAGGTGTCGTTATAAGCTTCTAGCTGTATTTAAGAATCTTTCTGACTGGTGTATCATAATCTAGATCTGCAATCCTAGTGTTGCTCAACTTCTCAAGGCTGAGGTCAGACCAACTCGGACCAACTAGGTAATCTAACACTCTTGAGATTTTTTTTTTTTTCCAATAACCCGAGATTCTCCCCCAACTTGTCAAACTTCCCCTTTTTTAGGAGCTTTGTCAAACTGTTAACCATATGAAACTTTGTCAGAATGTGGTCCAACACTACTAACTCCCTAATGAACTTGGAATCTTAGGAAATTGTATTGAATATCAATGTGTTTGAAATGGTCATGACACATTGGATTTTCATAGAGCTTGATGTAACTTTGATTCTCACAAGAGAAAATATTGGGCTTCAACAACTGTTTGGTTGACTCTACAATCAAGTTGAAAATATAGATAGCTTCATAATAAGTATATGAAACTGCCATATACTTTGCTTCAGTGGAACTGAATGCAATTGTTGCTTTCTTCTTGTTGATTTAATAAAAATGATTTATAAAATGATAATGATGATGTTTAAAATGAGCCTTATGATGGTCTATTTATACACATTGATTGTTCACAAGGTGTAGGGGTATGTTTATAACATCACTTCCCTTGAAAGCTTTGTCTTGAAAGCACAATAATTAGAATTTTCTTTAGTTAAGCACGTTTTTGTGGTGGAATGAAGTTTATCAGATATCTATTTATACTTTATAGAGGTTTGACTTTGTTTGTCCTTTGGGTGTTGGTGAGGTTTCTTTGTATTTTTTGCATCATAGTCTAAAGTCTTTTGACCCGATTGTTTAACATGAAAGCTTTATGCTTATTGGCAATATATTTTAAATACCTGCATGATAAAGAAACTATTATGGTTAATTAAATTACTAATTAGGTACTACAAAAAGAGGATGATGTTGAGAGGGCTTGCCTGGGTGACTCTGGGAGAAACCTGGAGGTGGCCAGACAAAGCTCTTCTAAGTTACAAATCTGAAGAGAAAAAGCTGGTGATGTATATGTGGTTGCCCAACCTAGGTTGTATGGAAAATCTTGGCAGAGAGTGTTTACCTTTCCATGTCTTCACGAAAGTAGGTATTCTGGTCACAGAATAACATCACTACATGTAGGTGATGGTTTTATAGTAAGTTCTCAGCCTTATCTTCAGAATGGCTAACAGAGAGGATCAAGTTTGAATATAGGATATAATTTAACGAATTTGGAGATTTAGAGTTGAAGAAAAAATTGTGGTGATGTTTGGATGGGTGCTAATTTGTAGGGTTTTCCATTTTTATAATTTTCTTTGTTGTGCTTTCTACCATGCTACCTAGTTGCTTTCCTGTTGCCCTAGCATTTTAACTTTTTCGATGTCTATCTCTCTATTCTTTCTTGCCCCATTTGAAATGTCATCCTTATTTGGTAGGTGTTTTCTTCAATATAGTGTGAATATTTTTCCATCACACAGCTTCTGTGGGGTTTGTCTATGCAAATAACTTGTAAGGCCCATTCATCAGGGTATTTGATGAAATGAAATGATTATCGATGATCACCAACTAATGGTACCTGCAGAGATTTACTCTAACAATTCTATAGTTTTCCTGTGCCAACAATTATAAAACATTTTAACCTCATGAACTAGTCTCCTCTGTTCTCTTAGATGATTCTATAAGCACTTATTGTTGTTGTCAAAGATTTTACTCTCTAGTCCCATTGAGTTATTTCAGTTATTTGTGGACATTGATCTATTTTCATTTCATTTCTTCAATTTTTTTGACTGTTATGCATTTCCTTTGGCTAGTGCCTTCTTTCTTACCTATGTTTTTTCTGCTTAAGCATTCCAGCCAGCTAGAGCAACAGGGGCAGCAGGAGCCATGCAGTCCATCCAGAGCCCAGCAGGGGCAGCAGGAGCCACGCAGGGCTGACGCAGGCCCAGTCAAGGCAGCGCAGGGGTAGTGTAAGCCCTTCATGTGTGACGCAGGCCCTTACTGAGCAGCATAGAGGCTGACGTGGGCCAGTTAGGCTGACGTAAATGGATTCAGAGCAGCATATTACTGCCGTTTTTATTTCTCTGTTGGGTGAGCCAATTTTGGTGCCCGGGATTGTTGTACTTAGATTCTACATAATAATGAAAACCCTCCAGAGCTAGCTGCACTGGTTTTCCCACATTGTGTTTTTTTCCGGGGATAGTTGTCCAGAAAATCTGTGTGTCACTTTGTCTATGAGCATGTTATTCAGTATTTGATCTATATGTGTAGGTTGCTAGTTGTATTTACTATTTACTTAGCTAAGTTATTGAATATTTCAAAAATTGACTTGTAACTTAATTCAAGTAGGAGAAGTAAATCAAGATAATGTAATAGGGTTTCTTAGATTAAGAAATTCTCACATTCCCTAGGTCTAGCCCCATTAGGTCACCTAGGGCAACAATTTCCCAAAAATCTAGCTAGAGGAAAAGTTCTATCTCCTAGAGGTAGCTGCATTGCTGGGTGCCCTCACTCTCCTCAGAACTTGGGCCAATTTCGATGGTGGAATCTCTGGATACCTCAAGCCCTAGCTCTAGGATCAAGTTTTTCCTAGGTGTTCCCAAGGATAGAACCTAGTAGGATAAATTTGACCTATCGAAGTAAAAACACTTGTGTGATCCTTTCCCAGGATAGGAACATCATTGGTTGCTAAATTACATCCCCAAACCTGGGCTGGGTCCACTTGGCCCCGTGTGGTCCCATTTGGTGTCAAAGGCCTTTCATTAACGACCATTTGGGAATCCAAGTTCCCAAAGGATTTTAGGGATTAAGAACTTCCTTCATAAGTCTTATTCTTCTCCCTCAACCCTTCAATCCCCCTCCTCTCTCCCTAGAAGATAATTCCCTTGCTTAAAAGGGAAGCAAGTCCCACTCTTTATTTTATCTTAGGGAAAGGGTTTCGAGGGTCACTTCCCACCTATTCATTGACCTATACTCTACAAGTGACTTCCTAAACTACCAGGACTCCATCCATCAATGAAAGTCCATGAAGAGAAAGGATCCTTAGCTATGGTGACAATGGGCTAAGCCTCCATCGTTTCCCTTATCCTATCAGTTGCCCTCTTAGGAACCCCTTTTAGATCCACTACTATTTTGAGTGGTAACAAGTTGTTCACAATTCCATTTTTGAACAACTCTTTGGTATGCCCACTTTTTCCATACTACAGGTCCAAGATGAGAAGTCCAGGGCTATGGAGGCTGCCCTTCTTCTCACTGAATCAATCATCTACAATATAGTGAACTAGGGCTAGTTGGTTCACCCACTTGACTGTTACTTTAGTCCTTCAAAGTCTGCACATTTTTAGGCCCTGTACCTTCCTTTCTGTCCTTCTACTGGTTGTTGTCTTTCACCGGAAGCAAGAATCGGGGCTCTTCTTTGTTTAGTAGCACTAACAACCCTCCAAGTTTGTGCTTGGCACCAGGTTGAATACGCAACAGTCAATTCACTATGATCTGGGAGCCTGATATTGTCTTCATCTGGGGCTCTTCAAATCTGCCACCTAACAATGGTTTGAGTCCTCTCAAGATCCTTGCTCTTGTGTATCGACAATTTGATCTTTGTTGTCCAATCTATGAACAAATATGAACTACTCCTCTTATCATACTTCTAACAATCTATAGATGACTGAACTGGGGTCACAAATCAGCCACTAACAGTCCATTTACTAATTTTTTATAGGTTTCTTTAGATATTTGTCTAAAACTCTATGGAAAGTCCACCAAAATCAACTCCTCTGCATGTCAATCCATTCTCCATATGGCACATTTCTTCTGCATGCTCAATCTTCTGCTCAGGTTCCACCCTCCTTTGGATCTATTGTCTCCACACATACTAAATCTGCAAACCATCTTCCAGATCTGTGGTCTTTATTGCAGAAATAAACCTCGCTCTAAGGGTCACAACCTGTCTTCTTCTACACAAATTTGTCACAGTCTTAAGGGCATACCTTATGAACTAAACATGCTAGGAAACTGTCCTAACTAGGGAATTATACTTATGTACTTCTAATTGTTGTAGAAAAAACCCTATCCACACATAGAAAAAACACGACTCTTGCCTCCATAAGAGACTCGACCTAGCTCATATGGATCCATAGATTTTGGGCATTTCTTTGATTGAATCTTGACATGAACTTTATATCTCAATGTTGACCCTCAAACTAGGGTTAACTCAGTCAATATTACGCCTATGTCGACTTCTGTTATGGCTCTAAATTACAGTGCAAGCCCTCCTCCATTTATGTTGGTCTTTATCACAGACCTTGCGGCCTACTAACCACCACAAGGCAAGATGGTATCAACCCTCTCTTCTATTTCATGTAGAAAATCTAACCAATGGGATTCAATTTGATCTTGTAATCATGTACTAAAACAAGATACTAAATCCTTCCTACAATTTGTGGAAACAAAACACAATCGCACAATCACATATAAGTAAGAGAAACAAGTTATCAATCGCACAACACAAGATGTATCTGGAGAAGCAACTGCTCAAAACCCTCTATCTCTATTTTTTATTAAGTCAAGGAATCATGAAACAACACAATGCTTAATCTCTCTTAAGATTATCTGGCACTCTGCCAATTGTCTCCTGCTGATCTAGGAAAAATCGGTCTAGTACTTAGCCAATTATCAGCCTTCCTTCAGCCTGCCTTGCAAACGCAATTCCTATGGAATTATCTCCATATTAATTAGGAAAATCAACCTTCCTTGATTTTGCAATCCATCATGGCATCCCAATGACTTTATAATTGCACATGGGAAATTTTCTATAAATACAACTGATAGTTATGTTCCTCTGAACTGTGTTACAATAAGGATCAAGGGTCTTTTTATTATTTAAAATAAGAGAAAACCCTAAACAACCAAAACCCTAACTCGAGGAGATGTAACACCAAGAGTTTATGGGCCCCGTTGGGGTTAGTTGGGCAGCCAACTTCTCGGGGTCGTAAATTGGTCATATGATCTTCGTTTGACGCACATGATACCTCGTTAGAAAGATCTCTCCGAGGACTACAACTACTAATATGATTTCTATGAAATCACCAAACCTTTCATGCCCAAAAAACATCATTTTGGGCCTCAAAACGACTCCGAAAGTTCAGGACCCGAAAAAATGACAAAAATAGTAAATTGTGCTATAATTAAGGAAACTAAAAAACTGAAAGAGACAATGGTGAGGGCCCAAGTGGAATAGGCGGGTGGCCACCAATATCCACCTCGATCACCTTAAATCAAATTTCTTGAGCTAACTCAATCATCATGACTTAGTTAATTGACACAAGTTGTTATGAGACAAAATTACAATTTATTGTCCAATTTATTTAAGGGAAAAATAAATTAGACGCCTCACATTCCTCACTCCTGGTACATCAAAATTCCTCACCAGTGCGCGTGATTTTTTTTTTTGTCCTTTCTAGTCGCCAATTTCACTGTTTCTTGTTGAAAATTTCAACACTCCCTCTAAAAAAGAAAGGAATTCAATCTATCCCCATCCGGTACATTTGGAATGTTCTGCATGCTACACTTCTCTAGTGTTGTTTGCACCTGCAAATCCTGAAACTGAATAGCCTCTGAACAATTGAATCAGTATAATGCATCTGTCATCAGAGTCTTTTGACTACTGCTAGCTACTACACCTGTCTAGTACTAGATTCTCTGCACTGCTGCTGACATCTGCATCCGTGCCCTTTGAATTGTTGCTAACTCTATTTGTGCTCTAGTATTTGACATCTGTCATTTGATTTTTGTCTTGCTGACATGTGACTACATCAATCTAACTGATCCTTCTTACTACTGCTGTATTGTGGGCTCCTCGTAGCCAGGTTCGATCCATGAGACACGCCATCTCAATGGACCTTGCCCAAATTTCTTATCTTTGGATTATGTCTACACATAACCCCACCGTACACCTCAAGGTATGGCTGCTCCCTCTTCCCATCTGGCTCGAAATTTCCCCCTCATGGAGGTCTATGCTTGAATGGACGCTTCCACTCGGTCTCCTCTCTGCTTCTCCAATTGTGGCAGCTACTCCACAACCTTCTGAGACTGCTTCTCATGAGGATGCATGTTGAGAGGTAATTTATGCTCCCTCTAAACCACCAAGTCTCTAACTTCTGCCTTTGTCCTCAAAGATTTGCATGCATCTAGTAACTCAAGTGCATATAGGTTTTTGACTCGCACACAGTGTAATTGTCCCGAAGTTACAAAAAGTTTCTAAAAAAGAGTTGATTTTAAATCGATGATATCTCCCTCATCCGAGCTCCGATTTGACCAATTTTTTTTTTCCACTTGGGTAGATTTTTGCAAGGAATCCAAATATTCTATTTGTTTTCGAAAATTTTACACCAAAATATTTAGATATTCTCTACAAAGTCGCTGCCCAAAAAATTCCTGCTCTAATACCATGTGGAAAATCTAACCAACAAGATTCAATCTGATCCTGTAATCTTCTAAAACAAGATACTGAATCCTTCCTACAATTTACGGAAACAAAAATCGATCACACAATCACATATAAGTAAGAGAAATAAATTATCAATCACACAACAACATGATATATTTGGGAAAAGCAACTAATCAAAACCCCTCTATCTCTATTGTGTATTAAGTCAAGGAATCATGAAACAATACAATGCTTAATCTCTATTGAGATTTTCCAGCACTCTGTCAATTTTCTCCCATTGATCTAGGAAAACTCGGTCTAGTACTTAGCCAATTCTCATCCTTACTTCAGCCTGCCTTACTCATGCAATTCCTAGGGAATTAACTCCTTATTAATTAGGAAAATCAGTCTTCCTTGATTGCGCAATCCATCATGGCATCCCAATGACTTTATAATTGCACATGGGAAATTTTCTCTGAATACAACTGATAGTTATGTTCCCTTTAACCTCTGACGTCTCAACTAGGTATTCCTCGAAACTGACATGCATGAAACTATTAATAGTGAATTATCAGTTATCTGATTGATCACTCATTGTGAATTAAATATAATTTAATTCATTAGACCTCTCACTAGCTCATCACTCAGTTAGAACTAGTTAAACTGATTTTAAATCATTTAATTGAGTTAATTACACTTGTACCCCATTAATGCATCAACTTCAACTGGACCCCAAAAATATTGGAATCCCTCTAGATGCCTCATCTTAGACCCTCAACTCAAATTTCTTGAGCTAACTTGGTCATCATGACTTAATTAACTGACACAAGTTGTTATGAGATGAAATTACAATTTATTGTCCAATTTATTTAAGGGAAAAATAAATTAGATGCCCCACATTCCTCACTCATGGTGCATTAAAATTCCTCACCAGTGTGGGTGCATTTTTTTTTGTCCTTTCTGGTTTCCAATCTCATTGTTTCTTGTTGCAAATTTCAACATTTCAGAATTTGATGCGGCCTTCACACAAAGACACCATTGAAATCACATGCCCATATTCTCATGAGAAACCTCTCTTAAGCTTGATCTGCCAGAAGAGAACCAACAATGTGCCATCCTACCTCCTAGCGCAAACCGACCCTTAAGGTATGCAACATTCTTCTGAACCCTCACATGATGATCTTTCTCTTGGAGGATGATCATGACCTCCCTTTAGCAACCCTTACTCTCCCTCGTACTCGACCTACTTTAGGACTACATCTCTCTTCACCTCCTTGATGTGCCAGATAGTGGGAATACATGTCAAACATGCTAAGATGTGCCAAGTGATAAGGCATGCCAAGATGTGCAAGGGTGTGTCAATACGTGTCAGGGACTTTCAAGACAACAAAAGGGAGAAAAAAGTCAAACTACAAGGAAATGAACACATAAGAGGGTTAGTAAGTCATCAATTTACCTTTTCCAATAGGAGCATGCTAGGCACACTAACACTAGGTGGAAATAGGTGCCAAGTGCAAAGTCTTAGTGCATTCTAGGTGCCAAGTATTCCTTTGTTGCTTCTCATCTACTTTCCAACAATTCATCATCACAAATAAATTAAATATTAAACCATGCTAAATCATACCAAGGCATCTCAACATATTCCATACATGCTAAGACTTTCCAAGCACCAACACGTGCCAAGTGCCAATATGTGTCAGGGACTAGTGTTATGCATGTTATGAAGTGGAAGGGAATGTTGAAGAGTGCTAAGGTGTGCTAGAGAGTGATAATGCATGTTGATGAGTGTTAAGGAGTAGTAGGAAAAAACATTAAGGGAGAACTAGGTAAAAATTCATGGAAGTTAATGAATATGAGGAACGTGTACTGCCAGAGACTAGTGTTAATGGTCAGTGTTAGTTGTCATGCCAAGGAGGGAGTGACAAGGTATGCTAAGCATTAGTAAGGCATGCTAGGGAATATCAAGGCATGTTAAGAATTCCCAAAGTGTGCTTGGGAGTTCCAGGGTGTGCTAATTATATCATGTGCCAATTAATAGTGCCAAGATATGCCAATACATGCTAGGTGCTAAGGATATTGTGGCGCAGGGTGCCAGGGTATGTCAATATGTGTCGAGGCAACAAAAGGAAGAACCAATATTAAGAGGGTTAATAAGTCAGGACTTTATCTTTTTGAAAAGGGGCATGCTAGGCACACTAATAATAGGTCCCAATACATGCCAAGTGGCATTGTGTGCCAAGTGCTAATGTATGTCAATGCATTCGACCAAGGTGTTCTGGGGCATGCTAGGGACTATATGCAGCATGCCAACACATGCTAGGAGAGTTCCATGTTGTGTTAGCGCATGCCACCATGTGCTTGGGTGTCAGTGTCATCACAAGATGTTCTAGGTACAAATATGTTCCAAGACATGTGGGGTGCTAAGAAATGTTAGTGTGTGCCAAAGCATTACTTTAAGGTGTGCCCAGATTGTTGAGGATTGTTAGGTCTTTCTCATTAATAGAATTGTTAGAGCTCGATTATGTATTAAATAATATATTTCCTACACACAATAGCGGAACTTTATCTAAATGGAATTTTATAGATAATAAACTTAATAGATATGAATCATGTGTTGACTCATAGGAAATCTCTATTCGATTAGTCATTACTTGAGGGAAATGATACATGCTTATTACTTCTTAAAAAATTGACTAACCCTAACCACTATGGCCTTGGACATATTATAAAAAATTCTCCACAATAATGGTATTAAATTGTTATCTTTTGACAAAAAATATATTAACAGGCACATAGCGTCATCAAAAACTCATTGGAATGATCAATGATGACGGACATTTTTTGATTGTCACCAAAAGTAACAAAAAGAGCATTGGTGAGGGTCATTAAAAGCTCATCACTAGAAGTGTCACCAAAGAGAGAATTAGTGATGGGCCTTTAACGACCCTCTCCAAAAGTGAAATGTCTTTGGTGACGGACCATAAAGGACCATCACTATATACACTTACAGTGACGGTTTTTAGTGATCAATGATGGCGGACATTTTTTGACCGTCACCAAAAGTAACAAAAAGAGCATTGGTGAGGGTCATTAAAAGTTCGTCACTAGAAGTGTCACCAAAGAGAGAATTAGTGATGGGCCTTTAACGACCCTCACCAAAAGTGTCATTGAAAATATCTTTGGTGACGGACCATAAAGGACCATCACTATATACACTTACAGTGACGGTTTTTTAATGACTGTCACCATATGTGAAGTACGATTCCCAGAATTTTGTAACTGCTCTCTGCCTCTGTCTCTGCTTCTGTCACTCTGCCTCTGTCTCTATCTTCCGATAACGGTTCTTCACTGTGCTTCTATGACTGTTACATTTTGACTTTCTTCTTGCTGCCTCTATTGCTTTCGATGTGCCTCTTTTGCCTTCCTTTGCTACAGCGCTGCCTCTTTTGCCTGAGTGCTGCCTCCTTTGCCATCAATGACAATATTTCCAAATAATGAGGGGATTCCAAAAATCACCAAGGGGCATGCCAGGAGTTTCCCCCCTTTGGTTATAAATACATCCTCATAACTATTGTAAGGTGCTTTTTGGAGCCAAGATTTTGGCTAGGCTAGGCTTATAAAAGGATTGGGAGTTTTGAGTCAACCTTGGCTTCTTTGTAGCATAGAGGGAGTATAATTCTTTGGGAGGAGAAGGTGTTGTTGACTTCATGTTCCACTATTGGGGCAAGTGGTTCGTCATGTTGTATGTATGAATGGATCTTTCACTTATAATATAAAATCAAAGTCAGCATGTCTTCATGCATATATTGTAAATATAGTTAGACTATTCTGGTTATTTTTTCGATGTATGTTGTTTAACTTATGCATATTTTTATGATCTATTTCGTTTTCATTTGTATGAATCTTATTAAATGTGCGCTCATGTTTTGATTCATCACCTTTAACTTTTTGACTATTCTTCTTGTTAGTTTGTGTGATGTCTCTTTAGCTCGTGTGTTTTTTTCAAGTTGCATACTATTAAAAGCTTCCAAGTGGCACACTTCCTTCCCCCTTTGTTGTTAGAACCACGCATGCATCATATTGACTTTCCAAAGGGTCACACACTTATTTTAACCAAATACATTGTACACCACTCTATGTGTTTTGCAATCCAAGGCATATCATTTAACACCCCATTGTTGGGACTCCTACTCCAAACGGTGTGAGGTCTAGTTGGGACTTCATATCAGGGAGATCCCCTAAATGTTGGTGGTTCCATCACCATCAAATAGATATCAGTAAACGAAACCCCATATTATTGTTTCTATTAATTTTAGTAGTGGAAGGACTAGAAGGCCCATCAAAGGGACCGTATTAGAAAATAATATTAAAGGAATTCAGCTATACATCGAGGACATGCCCATATCGAACCAATAATTTGTGAATGATACAATGTGTATGGAGATTCCTAGCTAAAGAGGATAGTGTTGGAAATACTGAGAGGGGGGGTGAATCAATATTTCTTTCAATTAGAGAATTAGTTAATCTTCAATTATTATCAGTGTTTGTACAATGATAGTAGCAAACAAGAGGAACACAAATGCACACAATTTTTAAGGTGGAAACCCACTCCGAGACAAAAACCACCTAATGCTTTTCTAATAATTCTTTTCAACTCCAATTGAAAATAAAGCTCCAACTTCCTAGAATATAGAAAAGAATTCTTCTCCAGCTCCCACTGGATGGACGCTCCAACGCCCGAGATTCTTCAGTAGTCAACTGAATGGATGCCCCAACACCCAATGAGCTACAACTCACCCTAGCACCAACCTACCACCCTATAGAAGAATAAAAGAAGAATGGACTCTCGTACCAGGGAAAATGGTCCACTTTACAATGATATAGAATGATGTAGAAGAAGAAGATATACTAGACCATAACCCCAACTTTGACACAACCACTACCTCTTCAACCCTTGGCAGATAGACACTAGTACAATTTGTACAATAATGTATTTACAATGACTAAGCACAATGATACCTTTACAATGATTGTATGCAGTGCTGCCCACTTGAAGACTTCATATGATGAAATTCTTGCTGCTGTTATGCAACTTTGTTGTTGCTCTTGTCATGCTACTCCCTGCTGCACCTTTCTTTGATTTGCTGCCGTAGAAAGTCTGGTCCTTTGCAACCCTTGACAACACATGATCTAGCTTTTTCTTGCCTTCTAGGAGCTCGATATTTAATCTGGTGTATCTCTGTTATTTTAGATCCTCAATAACTCATTTCGGTCCTATAGTATTCCTCTGAGTCTTCTTTCCAATGCCACAGGTTTGACCCAATTTGGATTCTCCAAGAGAGAGTTATACCCAATTTCTCACACTGCCCTAATTATGGACTGTTTCAGTAGAGTGCACTTGTACGGCGTGCCACGTGTCACCGTTTCTTCATTTGTCTCTGAAATTGATAGAGTGAAAAGTAAAGACTATGCAATATTCATCATTTTTTACGGAATTCCAATCCAATACTCAGAGAGGGAGTTATGACGAATTTACCAAGGTCACTTCTTTGAGATGAATTTCAGGAGCCTGCAAAAACCCTTACTTCCACAGATCATATCTCCAAAAATATTGCGCAACTTGATCTGAAATTTTTACTGCAGCTTCCTCAGGATTTCTGCTTCACCTTATAAAAATTTCAGCTTTTGAGCCTTCGTAGAAAAAACATTAGAGCGAAAATTCCACAATGACCTGTTATAGATGGCCAAATCCCATACATAAGGAGGAAATGAAGATAACAATTTATGTGAATTCTTAAGTTGAGAGCGGCTTCAACAAGTGAAAGTGGGAGGGATCTTAGGAGCTTAAAAAATATTAATTATGACTTTTCAATGACCCATGCCCCAACCCCATGGGGTTTTAGCCCACTAACTGGGGGTACAAACTTCAAACATGAATATCTCTCAAACCGTGAAGAATTACATGGCGTGCCATATATCAACGGAAACATCTCGACAATTAGAAACCATCAAAATAATTATTAACCTAGAATATATTAATTTGGTAGGTCAAAATTCCCATGCAATATTGGGTTAGCCCCTGGTGTTGCTTGGGTTGACATCAATGACAATCGTTGATCAACAATCTCCCCCTTTGGCATTGATGGCAACACAAGTACTCCCCCTGCGATCATGACACCTCTTCCTACAACATTCTCTCCCCCTTTGAAATCAATGGCAAAGGGTAACTCCCCCTGAAACACAACCATCCTGCGGACCTGTACACACTTCCACTCGCGCTGACACACAACCGTCCTGCAGACTTGTACACACTTCCACTCCCCCTTTATATTCTGAAAAAGGAAAATCTAATGAGAACTTGGGAGAATCCCAAGCTTCTGGTGAAGATATTCCAATGCTGGCGAATATTTGATATGTGATTCTTTTGGTGCTGCTTGGAATCTTGCTACTTGTCCAACTGCTTGCATAACATCTGGTCGGGAGGCTATTACATATAGAAGACTACTAATCATAGATTTGTACAACCTTTGATCCACATCCTTAGATGAGTCATCTATGCTCAATTTGCAACCAAGTAAAGACATCTCGAAATCACTTTGCACCTTTGTAGCAAAATTCTTACTTAGTCGATCATCATTGCTACCAATTATTGTATCATCCTCTTTAGCTATTAGACATGCTTTAGTTGCTTCATCTAGAACATATATGTCATTTGGAGCTCAACTTGTTGTAGCCACAATTTCACCATACATGCCTTTCCTGATTTCACATTTCGTGGAGTTGAATAGTATTGTGTGTCCTTGATCACACATTTGTCCAACATTGAGCAGATTGTGATTCATGTTTTCAACCAATAGAACATTCTTGGCTAGAACATCTTTTCTTCCGAGAGTGACAGTACCTGATCCTATAACATTTGAAGATCCATCATTTCCAAAGGACGCGGTTCCATCCTTCTTCTCTTTCAGAGATACAAATTTATTTCTATCTCCAGTCATATGCGTTGAGCAACCGCTATCAACATACCACACATCTTTGTTCTTTTGAGCCTTGAGAGCGAGAGCACAATTATCATTCTTCTTCTTCTTCCATGTTCGTTCATTTTGTGGCTTCGAAGATTCTTCTGGAGGATTTTCAAGTCTGTAGTCTTTGGCTATGTGTCCAAAGTTTTGACATTTGTAACATTCAATATTATTTCTTAAATGTTCAAATCTATTGATGTTTCGCTGAGCCCTGGGAGGTTCATATTTGATAGATCTCCTGGAATTGTATTCGTTCCTAGGGTACATGCGACATTCTACAACTTTATGAACAAATTTTCCACATGAATAACAGTAGCCATAAAAAATATGTTGGTACCTGGATGGAAATTTTCGTCGAGGAATTGTCTTCCAAGGTTGTTCTTGCGAATCTTGTCCAATGAAGTCTACATGCATGTCAAATCTCATAGGTTCATTGTATTTTGTTGTAGAAGGTCCTGCTTCTTCTTCTTTGTAACCAATGCCAGTTTTGTCATTGTAAGATCATTGATTGTTGATGAGTTCTTCCAATGCCCTTGAGTTGTTGGCATAGTTTTGGATAGTTTTTCCTTTCTTCACTTCCTCACACAACGAGACTACTTCGGCTTCTAATTCTTCCCTTTCTTGGTTGCTTTCTTCCAACTTCTTTTGAAGTGACTCTTCAATGCATTTGTGTTCTTCAACTTCAATTTTGAGACCTTGAACTTGTTCTTCAAGAGTTTTGGAACGGATCTTCTCCACCTTGAGATCTTGTATAAGCTTGATTGCTTCCTCATAAAATTCATCTATGGTCCATCCTTCTTCTTCATTGTTTGATACCTCTTACTTATTGTGCTTGGGTTTATTGTTCTTGGCCATAAACAATACTCTCTCATTGGCTTCTTCTTCACTATCATTGTCTTCATCGGATGATGAGCTATCTTCTTTAGAGAGAAAGTTCCTTTTGGATCCTTGCTTGTTGAATTTCTTAAAGCCTTTTTTTTTTTTTGAGTTTCTATTAATTTTGTTTGGACATTTTGCTGCAAAATTCCCAACCTCATTACAGCTGAAACATATCAATGGAAGTTTAACTTTGAATTGTCCCTTACCAATTTGTAGTTTTCTCGTGAAGTAAGCATATTCTTCATCTGAAAGACCTTCTTCATCATCTCCCTTTTCTTCACACTTGCAGGTGCATGTCTTTTCAATTAAAGGTTGTTTATCCTTATTGGTTTTCTTAGATGCAACGAACGCAGTTTCTAGATGCGAAGTACCCTCTTCTTCATCAAGTCTCATTTCATATGCTATGAGAACTCCATGTAATTCCTCTTTGCTAAGTTTGTCTAGATTTGCACTATATTCTAAGACCGATACCTTTGGGTTGAATCTCCCTGGTAACGTTCTAAGAATCTTCCGTATAATAGTCTTCTTGTCAACTGGCTCTCCCAATCCTTCTTGGTTATTTCATCAACGTATTGGAAGTATGCAGCAATGTTGCAATCGTCTTTCATTCCGAGTTGCTCAAATTTTGCTCTATAGATTTGAAGCTTTGCTTCTTTGACATTTGAGTCACCTGCATATATATTCTCAAGCTTGTCCCAAACATTTTTGGCGGTTTTACAACCCAACACCTTATGATAAGCAGATTCAATAAGTCCACCGATAATAATATTCTTTGCTTTTGCATCATTTACCAAATTCTTCTTACCTTGTTCATCCGCGGTTGATGTAAATCCATTTTGAACAGTGTCCCATACTTCGTAACCTTGCGCCAAGAGATAGACCTCCATTCTTCCTTTCCATAGTGCATAATTATTTTCATTGAACAGAGGTACACCATTCTTGGTATGCTCCATGACCTCCTTCCAGCTGTTAAACTGCTATTGAAGGAACCAAGCTCTGATACCAATTGTTGGAAATACTGAGAGGGGGGGTGAATTAGTATTTCTTTCAATTAGAGCATTAGTTAATCTTCAATTATTATCAGTGTTTGTACAATGATAGCAGCAAACAAGAGGAACACAAATGCACACAGTTTTTAAGGTGGAAACCCACTCCGGGACAAAAACCACCTAATGCTTTTCTAATAATTCTTTTCAACTCCAATTGAAAATAAAGCTCCAACTTCATAGAATCTAGAAAATCATTCTTCTCCAGCTCCCACTGGATGGATGCTCCAATGCCCGATATTCTTCAGTAGTCACTGAACGGATGCCCCAACACCCAATGAGCTACAACTCACCCTAGCACCACCCTACCACCCTATAGAAGAATAAAAGAAGAATGGACTCCCGTACCAGGGAAAATGGTCCACTTTAAAATGATATAGAATGATGTAGAAGAAGAAGATATACTAGACCATAACCCCAAATTTAAACACCTAATGATGATCCTAGACCTCCCAACATTGCCTCTTCAACCCTTGGCAGATAGATACTAGTACAATTTATACAATAATGTAATTACAATGACTAAGTACAATGATAACTTTACAATGATTGTATGCAGTGCCGCCCACTTGAAGACTTCATATGATGAATTTATTGCTGCTGTTATGCACCTTGGTTGCTTCTCTTGTCATGCTACCCTCTGCTGCACCTTGCTTTTCTTTTCTGCCGTAGAAAGTCCTGTCCTTTGCAACCCTTTGTTGCCGTAGGAAATTCTCGTCCTTTTCAACCCTCGACAACACATAACCTACTACATGACATTAAGGAAATGGAGTCGAAAACGTAAGACCTTACTGACTTCCCTTAGGTGTTATAGGACCTTTACAAACAACCCAACCCCTCCAAGAATAAAACCCCTAATATAACTCTCTAATTCGATGACCAAAAGCCTCAATCACTCCCTTTCCAAGGCATGCAAGTGATTGTAAGCCTCCAGTCTCTCCCATAGACTTGTGTGCTATTGAATGTGGACTTTTCTAGCCAGTTATATGCCAGCGAACCCGAATTCTAAGCCACATTTTTAGGGCTAGAACTCAAGCCTCTTCCAAGAAATCAGTGAAACTTCTAGAAATTATGAGAAACAAAAAAAAATCCTTATAAAGCAAAACTTGAACCAGGACTTTACCTGACCCTTCCCAACCGGGACTTAAATTTCATCAAACACATGATAAACATGAAGCCTACAGGTCATGAATGTATACATGAACATAAGGATATGGAAACCTATCTAAGGTTTAACAAGAAGGGTCAATGCATTCTCACAATAGTTGTCATAACACTAGCTAGCTATTTCATTCATTAACCAAACATCCATTAATTAAAATGTGATAAGGGCCATAATTATATCTATGGTATAACCAACATATAACAAGATAAATAAAAATGATATAACAACTATTAAAGCCACCAAAAAACAAGTACATTTACTCATCAAAAGAAAGAAAAATGTAGCTCTATGAAAAATCCAACTATGTCTGGGACTCCACGTACCACCCGACCATAGATTGGGATGAACCAAATCCTTATTTCAACCAATCATCCTCGTGCCACATTCCAAGAATGAATGTGGTATCTCATTAGATAAACCAATTGATAAAAAACCAAGGGAATCCAGAGGTTAAACCATCTCCACCCTCACCATATCATGATCTCACCTAAACCAGTCTTGAGATCACAAAACCAAAATGAACTTAGATGCCTCATAATTCCTTCACCATCCCTTGAGGAATTTTCCTATCTCCACCCACCTGTAGAGGGATTCCCAGAGAAAACCATCTCTAGCCCCAACCCTTGCGATTTTCCTGAGACCACCTCACTCAGATCCAAAACCTTCCATCATTCCAAAGCTCAACCAAGAAAGAATCCAATCACACCATGTCTATCCAGAAATTTCATGGCAAGGCTAAGCCACTGTAAAAGACTGGAAAATTCCATGCCACTGAAAAAATAAACAAAATATAGACATGCATATACTATGCATGCAAAAACCAACTATGAAATCATACATGCAACCTGTTACTTGCAAGTATTTCCACTGAAGTTTCTTGATCCAAACTTTCCTTGTTTGATCCTTTATTTCCTTGTCCTTCCTTTTCTTTCTTTGTCCTTCCTTTTCTTGCTTCCATTCCTTATCCCCTTGGTACTCTTCTCCTCTCTTAGACTAATCTTGAAACTGAACTGGCAAAGTCTACCAACTGATCCTCTGAACCCTTTTTATCATTTGTGCCTCTAATTTCTTCATTTTTCCTTTATTTTCCTTAATTTTTCTCCTCACATGCAACATGTGACCTTTCACCTCTATTTTCTCCTAATTTCCTTTATATTCATAAATAAAATGTCAATTAATGCCTCATGCCTTTCTAAAGCCTTTTCCATTGCCTTTGACAATTTCCCTTGGCCATAAACACAACAAGTGATTCATGCTAGGATATATTTCCCAACATTCAACTTGGAATAAGTGTCTCATGGCCTTGGTCTTATTTTTCCTTTATTAACTTTATTACATGAAATTTTAACTCAAGGTTGTTACATACCCATCTTGCTTAGGGGAACACTGTCCTTAGTGTTTTATGACACCTACAACTTAAAAAAAAAGCTAAAAACCAAAACATACTTCCCATGGAGCTTTATAACACACCCTATAGGATTATTTACAATGATAATTGCTGAAAACATGAAAAAATACCACTTATTGGAGATTTATAACAAAAATCATTACAATATTTACAATAACAACCACATATACTCATGCACATTTGCTTAAAATAGAAAATAACCAAAATTTATAAATCCAGTTCGATACAGAGTTTACAATAAAATACATATATACACATATGCACATTTTCTAAACCAAAAAAGAAAAGGATACAGTTCTTTCATCTGCAACAAAGGAGTCCAGAGGCTCACATCTCCACTCTCAAAGTAATACTAGGATTCACCTCCTTCCCAGAAATTATAGAATCCACTTTCAAATTAAAACTTGTATTCAATGTCTAGTGCTACAATCCTTGCACTACCTGTCTTCTCAGTGAACAGTTACTGACTCATTGTTCTAGGGCTCACTCCCAATGTGCATTTGATTCCATCTGGAAATGTTAATGACCAAAAAAAAATATTCCCTTGTATTCCCTTCTCTGCTACACAGTCCCTTAGGCAATACCGACACCCCCTTCTATGTATTCACTCACCTTCCAAGTTCCCCTACATCCCCTTTCCTAGGCGATCCATCCCTTGGCAAGATTTCCTCACATCAGAAGGTACAAAAACCAGGGAATATACTTTCCTCAAAACCATCATACCAGTCATAGCGTGCTCATGGGAATCAATGGACACTATTGGGTACTAGTGTCCCACAATGGCCTTGCTCCTGACATACTTTACCAGCATACTATTGCCTGTTCCAATTTTTTTTGTCGCTGTTAATTCTTGCAGTCGGTTTCAACCACCCCAAACCAGGATTTTTCATGCTTTCCTTTGCCAAGCACATAATTTCCATTATATTAAAAATAAATTGAAATGAATTCACATCATACCTCATCGATAGCTCGTCAATAAGATACAACTAAAATTTTCTTCACCTCCTATCACAACAAGTCAAACTAGTTCTTCGATCAAATCATCATGTATAAACATATCACATTTGGTTAGCTCAAAATGAACCATCATAAATCGCATATAACCATCATAAATTAGATTCATAGATCATATGCATAATAAAACTGAAATTAAATATTGATACTCACCTTTCAAATGGTTGTTTTCTTCTGCCTTTGTTATTTATCCTTTCCATACACACACTAAATCGGTTGTCAAACCCAATAAACAGTTAGTGCCTTCTCTCTAAGAAACAAGGGAATCCGGAGAATAAACCGCCTCCTCCCTTAATTTCAGCAACAACAAGGGCATCCAGAGACTAAACTGCCTCAACCCTTAATAGCAACAAGGGTATCCGGATACTAAACTGCCTCAACCATAAATATCAACAATAAGGGCATCTAGAGACTAAACTATCTCAACCCTAAATAGAAACAACAAGGGCATATAGAGACTAAACTGCCTCAACCTTCAATATCGATAAGGGCCCAGATAGTTCCATATATGTTTGTCCCATCACACTGTACAACACATACACATAAATAATGTAAAACAAAACATGTACACCTACACCTAGTGTACGAAACCACACATACACCTACACACGGTGTACAATACCACACATACACAATGTAAAACACAACATGTACACCTACACCTAGTGTACAACACCACACATACACCTACACATGGTTTATAACATCACACATACACCTAAACCTGATGTAAAATTACAACACATACACCTACACCCTATGTACAACACCACACGTACACCTACACCTGGTGTACACAACAACATATACACCTACACTTGGTGTACAACATGACACATGCAAATACACCTAGTGTACAACACAATATATATATGTACAAACCATACAATACCATGAATACGCATGTTGCGACACTACGAATACACGATACCTGTAGCACAATACCACATATACACAACACAACATGTACAACATTTACGCAACTCCACATGTACACAACACCACCTTCACAACATGTACACAACACCACATGTACATAGGACCATCTGCACGACATGTACACAACACCACCTGCACACAACACCCTATGTACAACATGTACACGACACCATATGCACACAGCACCACATGTTCAAATCATACACACAACACCACATTTACATAGAACCATATGTACAACATGCACACCACACTATATATACACAACATTGCATATGCAAAAAGCATAAAGCACCAAATGTACACAACGCTGCATATCCAACATGCGCACTGCACCATCTATACACAACAATGCATAAACAACTTGTAGAACATATATACAAAATTGTATAGAACATCCATAGACCACACACTAACTCTAACAAGCAACCTTTCTTCTACTGTATTTCCACTATTCATGCATGTTCCAACATGCCACTAATTACACTACTTCCATTATGCTGATGTATCCCTTAGCATTTCCAATCCATAACATAAACATAGTCATAAGCACATAATATCAAACCATACCCACATGATACTAACCTCATAGATTTGTCAGGGCTACCCTTCCCCCTTGATTCCTCATAAACCAATAAAATATTCATGCCATTCACCTTCATAAGAAATCATTCCTTCATAAGAATGATTCATGACATTCGCGTCAAACAACGACATACATACATACATATATACATATAATCATCATAGTAGAATAATCACGATCACTAACGACCCTATCAGACAATGACGTATGTACATACATGTATACATATATATACATCAACATAATCACGATCACAACATAATCACCAGATATCATAAGGTCTAGGTTAAGAGAACTCCATTTATCTGTGCACAATAGGCATAACATTGAGAACAACGGGTCCCAATATAGCTGAGGCATCTAATGCCTCATATCCATTCACTTTAACTTTATTTTTACCTTTCTCATATTTGTACTGCCACCGTCCATTTACACTAATGGATCCAACCCATCTAACTGGTTGTCATACTCTTTCCTTCAACTTCCATTTACTCATGCACCATGCTTCATTTGGGTCTTATATTACCTGTCGGGCTTCATTCGGATCTCCCCGAGCTCCATTAAATTTCTCTCTTTCCAAACCAATTCCCAAGGCCCTCAAAAGATAAGAATCAAGAAAAAAATAAACCAAGAAGAAAACAATGAAAACCACTAGCAATATGACACTACAACAAAGTGGCATGGCCATGCACCATACATAATCAAAACTAAAAATCAATCACAACAAATAGAAAAGCACCGAAAACACAAAAATAGCAATAAACACCATGACTTAACCCCATGTCTTCCCAATGCTTCCAAAGGAAAGCTCAACCTGAGCCTTCTCCAAGATTCTATGGTATTCTCCTTGACATGCAATCCCCAACATCATACCGCCATAAACAAACAATTTTTAGTGCATAAATAAACATAACAATATATAGGTTACCTTACCTCTCTATATTCATGATGTTGACATGTAAATGAACATGTACACCTATAATCTCTCAAGGGATTCTAATTCCTTGATGAATCCAACCCTAACTGGAAACTAGCTATTATACCTATAAAATACATGTTCATGAATATACCATATATTTGCATAATTTCAAACAAAATCCAAGGTTGAGAATACTTTCTGTATGCAAAGCACTCATTAATTTGGAATTGTAATTTCCAAACATAAACAAATGAATTCTCACCCAAATCCTTTCTTTTACCTTTTTACCTTTCTGCAATTAAGTCTTATTATGTGTTAGCATATCACCCAATGGTTAGTTATATAAACAAATCAACTATTACCTTTTCATGCTAATACCAAGCCGCATTACTCGTGATAGTTGTTCACACGTGTCAGTCATATGTTCCAAATATCAAGACATCATATCTATTAATTTGAAATCAACCTTTACCGACACTAAAAACCATGTCATAATCAACTCACAGTCCTAAGTAATGATACTACAAATAACAACCACTTACATTTAAGTACATGTCAGTTATCTCAGCACATAATGTGTTAGTACAACCATATTAAAAAAATATAATTAATTCATGCAATATTATAGAAACATACTCATATCATGCAATTAATAAAAAAATCAACCAATTTGTGAACATGCCATTTTAGATAAACCAATAGATGACATAATCAAACTCATACCTCAATGTATCTCAGGGGAGGCTATCCCATTCGCAAAGTCGGTCCAAATTAGTATAATACAATATCACAAATATATCGACTCATACATGAATTTCATAACAATAACCATATGCATAGACTAATCCATATTAGCATGATAAACATATAACATCAAGATCTTGAATACAATGACCATAGTCATCATGTGTATTACTGCAATGCATACAACAACAAATTATTTCCATACATGACTATTTGATGCACGTGCATAAGACCACATTGATCAACTAGCATCTATCATGCATATAATCATAACAACAATAGAATGATGGGAACGTACATAACCATAATTCTTATAACAATCATTAACCGACATACTTTCATGCCCAACATAAAAATTTGCGTGAAAATCTACTCTTACTCTAAAATCTAGTGCTACAACCTCGCTCTGATGATCTACATCTCCCGCTCTATCTCATCCAACACATCAGCATCATACATGATAACATAAACTATGACACCATCTATATACATGACAACCATATCCATTATCACGCATGGACATGACCAACATGCATGCATACCAATCACGTTACACCCATCCAGTATAAGTATTGAACCATGCTCTGATACCACTTTGTGGTATCAGATATCACCCAAAGTGAACAGAAACCAGGTGCCACCCAAAGAGAGCGAAACCATGCTTTGGTACCATCATGTAAACTACTCCTCCCACACTTACCTTCTTTCATCGGCTTGCCAGAGGTAAACATGAGTTGAGGGTCAATGTGATAAGACTCAACCTCTTATATGACATTAAGGAAATGGAATTGATAACTTAAGACCTTACTAAATTCCCTTAGGTGTTGTATGACCTCTAGGAGTAACCCAAACCCTACAAGTGTCCAAACCCTAAGATTACTTCCTTTTTCACTAATGTAGACCCTCAGCCACTCTTTTTCCAAGGAATGCAAGTGACTATAAGCCTACAGTTGCTCCCATAAGCTTGCCTTCCAACAACTGTAGACTTTTCCAGTAATTTCTATGCCAGCGACCCTGAATTATTAGCCTCTTTTTCATGGCTAGGACACAGGTCTTTGCCTAGAACTCAATGAACCTTCCAAAAATGATGAGTGACATAGAAACAAATCTTATAAACCAAAACTTGAAACAGGACTTGACTCGACCCTTCCCAATCGGGACTGACATTTCGTCAAACACATGGTAAATATGAAACCTATAGGTCATTAATGCATATCTAAACATAAGGATCTGAAAACTTATCGAAGGTTTAACAGGAACTTCCAATTCATTCTAAAAATAGATGTCATAACACCAATAAGGAATTGAATTCAATAACCAAAAATCCATTAATGAAAATGTGATAAGAGCCACACCTAGATCTGTCATATAAACATGCTTATAACCAACATATAACTAGATAAATACAATGGTAGAACAACCATTAAATCCATAAAAAAACAAGTAAATTTACTCATCAAAATAAAGAGAAACTTCGCTCTTATTAATCATATGCAAAATCGAACCAAGTCTAGGACTTCCGCATACCACACGACCATAGATTGGGCTGAACCAAATATTTCTTTCCCCAATCACCCTAGTGCCATATTCCAAGCATAAATATAGGATCTCATGGGAAAACCCAATCCATAAATAACTAATGTAATACAGGGGTTAAACCACCTCCACCCTCACCATACTATGATCTCACCTAAACCGGTCCTAAGATCACAAAACCAAACTGAGCTTGGATGCCTGAGAAATCCTTCACCATCACTTGAGGAATTTTCCAGTCTCCACCCATCTTTTGAGGGAATTCTAGAGAAAACCATACCCACCCCGAACCCTTGGTATTTTCCTGAGATCACCTCACCTAGATCTAAAACCTTCTGGAAATCTAAAACTCAACCGAGAAAGAATCCCATCACACCATGGATATCCATAAATGGCAAGGCAAGGCTAAACCACTGCAAAACTAGAAATAATCCATGCCACTGATAACAAATAAATCAAATATACACATGCATATACCATTAATTCCAAAAAAAGGAAATCATACATGCGACCTATTACCTACAAGTATACTCACTAAAGTTGCTTGGTCCTGTTAGGGTCCTATAATAATAAGATTCATAATTTCTGAATTGACTATGATTAGTCTTGTAAATATGTACATACCTTACTTTCTGCAAGTTGTTTTCCCATATTTGAAAATAATAAAAAATGAAAAGAGGGTAAAAGTCCTAAAAGAAAGATCAAAGGACTTGAAAATAAAAGATCAAAAAGAATAAAAAATGGACCCAAAAAGAAAAAAGAGATAAGAATAAGACATGAAATTGATGCAAGTCAAAATGCCACTACTTTTACTTTTACTGCAGGAATAATGATTATGTGCAACTTATTTAAAATGCCATAATCTGTGATGAGTTAAATAACTTAATCTTGGCTTTTTATGCTTTAAATTTCATGTTTATAGATAGAGAATGAAGATCTGTCAAACAGTTTAAAATTGACAAACCAGTAGATAGTTATAGAATAAATGAGGATCTCAACAGTTTAATCTGAGCCCTCAGATGAAATAAGGTTAGATTTAGATAGTTTATGCTTTAAAAGAAAAATGGATTTAGGGTTGCAAGCTCAAATGCACCCATGCAAATAATGAAAAAATGATAGAATGAATGATGGGTAAGTAGAAAGCATTTGTACAAGGCATGTAATAAAACATCATCTGGAAAAATTACTAATTTCCCTCCCCTCAAAGTATTCAGTATTCAAAACCTTCAGTTAAAAAGGCTCAGAGAATTTCTTTGAATTTTGTTGGGACCGAACCCAAGGCTTAATAACTGATTGGTAATAAATATTGGATTCCCTTCATAAAAAACCCATTTCCTCAACATAATCACCCTTTTCCTAAAATAAAAACCATTTTCCTAATGTAAAACACCTTTTTCTTAGGGAAAGTAAAAATCCCCTTTAGCTAATCTCATTTCATGCAAAAACATTCAAAAAATCCAAAAATACTATTTATCCTAAGTATTAAGTGTAAATGTTTAAAGTGGGGCCATCATTGTACCCAAATGCTTAAAATACACTTTTACTTAGTACATTTATGTATATTTTCACTCATCACATTCATTTTCATATTAACTTTAATTTATTTTATTAATTTCTTATAAATGCCCCTCCCCGTAGTTATATTAACTCATTTATTTAAATACTCGGAAACCCACTTAATAATATTAACCTATGGTTCTAAAAAACCCACGTGATATATACCCCGATCTTCCCCATAGGTTAAAACATGTAATATATATTAAACTTGCGCTATGGTCAATTTACACCTACATATCATTCATTTGCCGTGTAAAAAATGAATCCCACCTATCCTGTTTAATACATAAGTTTATACATTTGAAACTATGTTTTAAACATATAAATTAACCTCGCCACATATAAGTCTCTTGGGCCCCATGCCCCATATGCCAAGCTAATCCACCGATGAATCACAGTCATTCGCATCTCCTTAACCCTATCTGATGAACCATATGCGATATTTCATTTTCAAAAGTGCGATCGTTAATCGATTTGAGATTTGCGAAATGGGCAATATTTCCTCTTCTCTCTCCTTCACGTGGCGCAAAATAATTTGATCGCATTCATTTGTGAAAAACCACAAACCACTCTTCATCCGTGCAATAACCGCTGATGGCATTTGCCCCCTAGTGCTAAACCACCTCCATTTAGATTTGACATGCATTAACTGCACACAGTGTTTAAACTCAGATTCTTTATAAACTTCATATACGTATGTTTTAAACCTTTTTTCTGTGTTTTTCTACTACGATAACCTTTTCCAACTAAAGCAAGACGTTGTTGCCCCTGTTTCATGCCCAAATACCAGAACTCGTTCCAAATTTGATGCTGCAACTTTTCAGAATTAGCAAATTGTGTTCCTAAAGACTTCAACAGCCTCCAAAAGCTCTCTGACGCATCAGAAACCCTGTTTCAAAGTCCAAATACCTAAAAAAAATAGGTATTCTTCAAATAAAGTAACCTTCTCATCATCTAAAAAGAGCTAATTCTGTCAATTTAAAGCCTTGTGATGCCTGTTTGTCTGCAGAAAGATCTTAATTGCCTTCAAAGAAAGTATTTTATTGAGAAACCGTGATAAAATCTCAGTTTTGATACTATAACTGGTTTTAAAACGAAATTGAATGTAATTAATCCTTTTCTTAGACCTTAGAGAAACCCTGACTAAATCAAAACCCTTTGCAAATACTCAGAAACCTTTTCATGCATTAATTAAACTTTTTTTAGTCCAGTTTATCCAAGAAGAGAAGAAAAAACCTTGTTATACATTCTCTGAGTCTGTAAAAGAATTTGAAGTTCAATTTTGGAACTAAACTGAAGGTTAAAACCAAAAGAAAGCCAAATTTTACCTATTACTATTCAAGAAACCTCTGTCAAACCAAAAAAATACATTCTGTAAACAGTTTAAGCTTACAAAAGAGTACAAAAATCTTAAAAACAGAGATTTAAGCATCTAGAAGGCTAAAATTGTCAAAATTAAACCCAGAAATGGCTTCGAAAAGCACCATTGTTATAAATACACTACAACCTCCTATTGTAGATGTTGAGCATACACCCTTCGCTGATGTTGATTACAAAATAACAAATCCAGTAATAGAATTCAATCTTCTAGATCTCCACTGCTAGAGTCTAGAAAAATCCTTAGACCAGGGAGATGAAGTTCAGATTTGGGAGTCCAATTTACCCAAATATGTAGTCCCACATATTCATCAGTGTCCAGAAGTCATTAGGCTGTTTCAAACCTACTATTCCCCTGACCAAAGAGCTATGGTTGATGCTAACAAAGAAGTATAGTTCACTATTACTGTATAGTCTATAAACCTAATGCTTCAGTTGAAACCAGATCCCAATGCAGTCCCATTATCCATAGAAGCTCTTACAAAGATTTATATTGAGTTAGATTTTCCTAAGAGATTTCAGATTTTCCAAACTTTCATGCCTTCATATGTTGAAATCCCAAAGATAAACCCTCCTTACTCATCCTCTAAATTTCCTGAAGGATCAAGGCATGTCATTTCAATGTTGTCCTTTATTCTTGGATATTTTACTGATAAGCACACTCATGAGTCTATTCTTGGTTTTCTATCCACCTTTGTGCCTGGTCAACCTCCTTCTGTCATTTATAAATATGTTGAATACATAGCTGATAGTATCCATGATCAGCTTGTGAAATTTCCCACTGAAGGAGTTTTTAGATATTCTTCCTTCCTCTTTCATATGTTCCTTTAATTCCAAGTAGATAAATTCCCAATAAACCTTCAGAAATTGGATGTAGAAGGCAATCCATTGTTAGCCATTTTATGGACCTCTCTATTCAGAAAAGAATCAACAGAAGTCACTTATGTGGATTTCATATATTTTTTTTTCATCCATTGATAAACATGCTGACAAACAGTGTACAACCAAGGATAAGTAATGAAATAAAGAAAGTGTTACAGTCGTAAGAAGAAAGCAGAATTGGAGATCGGTACCTTTACCAAAATCATACAGAGATTAGAGTCTGTGGGTCAAACCTTTTGCCCTATAAAATGCCAAAATACTTTCCAATGAGAGTTTTTGCCTTAGAGTACACAAGAAAAATCTTAAACTCAGATTCTATCAACTTCTTGGCTATTAAAAAGAAGACTCAATTCAAATTGAAGAACCAGGTGGGACCTTTCATTTTCAATCACAGGGAAGCTGGTATAGAAGCATCAAAACAAATGCTAGAATATAAATTTGAAGAAATTTTCTTGTGGAATTATGATCCTAACGGAATAATCAGTAAAATGAGCGTAAAATGAAAATTAACTCCTTATATCCATGATAAAAGGCCTAAGATTGAAAATTTTTACAATCAAACAAAATGGATGGACAATACTTTGATGGAAACAGTCAAACAGGGTGATACTTGTCACACCTTGAAAATTGTAAATCAAGAAGATAAAGCCACAAAGAGAATCAGAGAAGAAGGCACCTATACAATTGAAACAACATCAGAGACCAGATTCAAAATAAGATATAATAAGAAACCTAAGCTTAATCTAGTGAACAAGGATAAGGAAACAATTGAGCTTCTAGATGAAGAAAACACAGAGAAGAACACAGATGCTGCTACATTATTGTAAATGAGCAGGAAAATGATACTCCATACACTCAGATGATTGAAAAATAGCAAAACATAGAGGCATCCTCATCACAGCAAGCAGACAATACAGACAGTGATATCAAAGAGAAATATAAAGAAATCAAGGCTAAGAATGAAGAGTTAAAGAATGATATTTATTCACAGTATCTGAAGCAAAATCCAGGAAATCAAAACAGATTACTCTCAGCTTTTGATTACACCAACAAGAAATTTCTTATGACAGTGCTACAGCCAACAGTGCCTAAACCTACAACAGTAGCAGACTACAAGAAATTTGACTTTGAAGTACCAGTTGATAGCATTCATCCCTTAGATCAAATTGATTTTCATAAAAAAAGCTCTGAAATGATTTATTTTACTATGACTACCAAGCCAATGAGTGCCCAAAAACTTCAGAACACTATAACCAATTTGAGATATCAAATTAGGATTGAAAAAGATTCCTCTTATGCTAAGGACACTAGAATCAAATCGTTAGAAGAACTGGTGATTGAGGTAGGGTATGACCCTACAAATGTAAAGGCTGCATAATAATTGGTGAAAAAAGAAAAATGCTAACATTGCAGCACTTAGAAAGAAATTAAAATTTCCTCCAACAAAACATCCTCAGGCAAAAGAAATTGTGCAGGAGGAAAATCAGAAAGATGAGATGATGAGTCTCAAACTCCAAATGACAGCACCGATTAAGGAAATGGAGATAGAAATGGACAAGATTTTCCAAGAGAAAGAAACTACAAAAAATCAAAGTGCTCCTCCCATGGTCATCCCCATGGTAACTACAATAGTTCCTTCAACTTTAGCAGAGGAATTGGCGCCAAAATTCCCATTGGCCACAATTATTCCAATGACTTCTTTCACTAATTATGTTACAGAATCATCTACTTCAGCAGTGCAACAAATAGATGAGGCAATAAAGCTCATAAAATTTATGGAAGATATTTCCATTCAGAATAATGAGATCAATAGGTTGAAAGAACAAATTAAGAACTTGGAAGATGCCAAGAAATTAGCTCAAATCAATGCTAAAACAGAGGAACAGAAAGCCAAAAGGTTAAGTGAGCATTTGAAGAAGGTTTAAGCAGAATTAAATTTGAAAGAACCAATGGCTTACATAAAAAATCAGTTGTGGTCCAAGATCCTTGAGTCAATCAATGACACTTGGCCTTCCATTCAAGTAATCTATGAACAAAAGGATTTACTTAAAGTAGCAAAAGAAGAAATTGTGAAGACAAAGGAAGCGCTTGGTGCCCAATCTGAAGAGGCCTAAGAAATAATCAAGTTTTTAAACACTAAGAACAAACAAGAGCTGGATCAGATAGGGATAATTGATAAAACTAAAACAATCATTGAAGTGAGAAAGGTAACTACAAAGAAAAACTTGATGAAGCAGCTAGAAAAGAAGTGTCAAAACATGGATTTGGCCATAACTAGATTTATTGTAAAATTTGAGATATTAAGGAAAAAAGGCTTGCCAAACATTCTTGTTTTAAATGATAAACTAATGAAGCAAGAGGATTACAACAAGAAGATCAAATATTTTTCCAAAGAACAAGTAAACAAGGTAGATTGTCAAGGAGTACCTACAGGAAAAGTCATGCACAAAAGAATTGAAGATTTGTTTTATTTACAACATGAAATAAAACATCTCTTTGTGGTCAAACCAACCTTTGATTGATACACAGAGGCTGATGAGAATTACAAAAAAATTACCAAGATAAATTTACCCGATGAAGAATTTTGGCAAAAGCTTACTGATTTGCTGTAAAAGACAATTTACAATGAAAGAAGAGAAAAATAAAACTCATGTTTTTACACAGTAAAAATAGATTTTTACAGCTGTAAACTAGTCAAAACAACAGATGAAAGAGTATCAGTGGTTAAAGTGTATCAGTAAAAGAGTATCAGATGATAAGATAGAGTTTTAAAACAGATTGAAGATCTTTTTACTAGAATTGAAGACAACACAATAGCCAACTCCACCTAAATCCAAATGACATTTCTATTTAAATTGAATAAATAGGACAGCTTGCAAGTTGTTAAGCAGCTGTCACTATATTTTCATAAAATATATTTTATTTTTCTTAGAAAAATCCTATGAGTATTCTAGGATATTTTGTATAACGTTTTGTATAAATACTTCACTCTTTGAAGTATTAGTGTGGAATAAATTTCTGAAGATTTCTATAGTCAATATTTTTTTACCTGAAGGGCTTTTGTATCAAGTTTCAAGTCAGTAGGCTGGATCAAATCAATAAAGCATCATGTTTCAGGATTAATGTGTTGGGCCAACTTAAGTGAAGTAATTTCTATTGTTATTTGTTAAATCTTCTTATGTTTCCATTCATACATAAATGTGTTCCAAATTTAAATGTGAAATTGGGAAGTGATATATCAGAATTTGTTAAAAGCACTTTGTTATTTACTGGTTTTCATTTTGATGTTTTCTGTTAATTTCCAGAGTAGGGAACCCTTAATTTATCCCTCTTTCGAATGACCTCTATATTTTTCACTCCTTATCTGGATCAAAGAATCCTTGATTACTATTTATCTCGATTAAACCACTTCACTAATAAACCTCAAAGATCTTAAGTGACTCTGCTATCTTGCTGTGAAAATATTTGACTTTAGACCTTGATCCTGTCCTATCTACTTGACACATTGACTCCATTTTCCCAATGGAAAAAGAGATTTATCTCTATCCATCTCATTAAGTTATTTTTCCCACCAAACCAAACCAAATATCAAAACCAAATTGCCCCATATAACTAGCCTAAAATCAAACATTAAAAACAAAGTTAAATCTTATAGAGAGAGCCCTCTCTGAGCCTTAGGAAGGCTAGATCCTAGAGCTTGAAAGTAGGTTTTTGGTTACCTCTAATATTTTTTAAACTATAAATTAAAATCTCACAACTTGGAGAATTATTAGAGTGATAACATACTCATGACCATACGGGGGAACTAACCAATCCTCAGTTTTAAATAGGTCTTAAAGGAAATACTTTTCATTATCCTTTCACCTTAAGACTATTTTATAAGTTGTGAGTATATTTTCATTAAAAAATTGTAATTCTCGCTTCTAGAAGAGTCTACTATACCAGTTCAAATCCAGATCCAAAACCTGCTGCAATAGTAGATGATCTAGACAGAATTGGAAAAAAGAATAAACAAGTAGAAGATTTAGGTAATAAAGTTTCCTTGGTTAGAGAAAATTCCCTTCCAAAACAATTAACAACTATACAAGTCATTGATTTGACTTAAATTTTAAACATTATTTATTCAGAAACAAATCAGAAGGCGATTTAAATAGCACTGTTATAGATCCTAATTTTATTTCATCTCTTGAAATTAAACAGGAAATTGTTTCAGTAGATTTTGAATCAATGATATTTGAAGCTTATGATAAACTTGATGAAATAAATGCTACTATACTTAAGGAAATAGATGAAGCTCTTCTTCGGAATTTAGTTGAATTATTTGCTTTATCATCGTATACACCTAAGCCCTCTACTTCCTAGTTTAGATACCAACCTTTTATAATCTGTAGGTTCATCTCTTTTTACCACTACATCATCCATAATATCCACCACACTCCATTCCATAGATCCATTTTATCCCAAAGCAACAATTTCAACCTAGAGTGTTATTTCCATCTTCCCCCACCTCAACTCCACCCACTAGTTTCATTACGCATCTTCCAATACATCATTCTCATTCCCAAGCACTTCTCCATATATCCCGAGTTTCATCCTTACGGCATCCCAACCTACCTTTTAGTTCTTCAACCACATTTTCCAATACATCATCTTACATTCCAATCTCATCGGCCACTTTTTAAGCGCATCGGTATTGTGAAACCAGCTCCAAAAATAGAAGAAAAGAGATATCAACGCCTTAGAAATAAGCCACTTCAAGGGGGAAACCTCCAATACATTACATTAATTAACAATTCCTCGATGATACAAATTACAAAAACTCCTTTCTATATATAGGAGTCCATGGGGCCATAATGTAATCCTAGTGGGGCCACAATGTAATCCTAGCCGACCTAACAATAATAATTTAAGGGCACAATAATAACAATATGGGGGTTACAGGGGTACGATAATAACAATAAGGGGGTTACACTAACAACAATAAGGGACTATACTAGTAATATAGGGACCTAACATGCCCCTCTCCTTCAAAAAAGTGTTGTCCTCAACGCTTGAGTAGCTCTGGGTGCTTCTGTATAAAATTCTCATCCTCCCATGTAGAATCTTCGGTGGGTAAGTTCTTCCACTTGATGAGATACTCTGAAATTGATCGATTCCGTAGTTGTCGAGTTCTTTTTTCCATGACTGCTTCAGGTTCCAATATGATTTTCCCTTCCCCATCAAGTTCTGGCAATACTGTTTGAACTGGAAGATTTTCACCTATAACCTTCTTTAAAAATGAAACATGGAAAACTGGATGTACTCGCGAAGAAGCAGGAAGCTCCAATTTGTATGCCATAGTACCAATCTTTTGCAACACCTTGTAAGGACCATAGTACTTTGGCGATAATTTATTGTCCTTCTTAGCTTGCTTGAGGGACATTTGTTTATATGGTTGTAGCCGTAAAAATACCCAATCTCCTATATCAAAACTTCTCTCGCTGCGATGTTGATCTGCCTGTTGTTTCATTCGATTTTGTGCCAAA